>CAUYPK010160732.1:0-85744 GCA_963574355.1 Loris lydekkerianus | reverse complement strand
CCCCCCCCCCCCCCCCCCCCACCCCCACCCCCCCCCGCCCCCCCGCGCGGCGCCCCCCCCCCCCCCCCCCCCCCCCGGCGCCTGCCCCCCCCCGCGCCGCGGGGCGCGCGGCCTCTCCTCCTCTTGCTCTTACTTCTCTGCTGCAGCTGCTGACAGGCCTGGAGCCTGCACTTGCTGCGCCTCCTTGTTTCCCTGCCTCCAGCATCAACACTGCTCCTGGGTCCTGTCAGAGAGACTTCCCTGACTCCTGGCCTGCTTGCTTTTTCTACATGGTACTAAGTGCTTCTTGAGTTTAAATATTTGTTTCTGGAATGTAAGTGCCTTGGAAACAGGGACTTTCTTTCTGGTCACTGCTGTATACTGAGTACTTGGGCTATAGTCAAAGCTACAAAAATATTTGTTTAATGAATAGATACTTGAATGAAATTTGCTACCGGGAGGAAAGGGGCAAGAGTTGAAATGATACGAATATGGAGAGAAAGATGACCTAAGAAGTAAAAGAAGGATTCTGAGCTCTACTGAGGCTCAGCGGAGACAGTGTAAATTCATATTAACAATAATCTGGCTAATTGTGTATTTCTTTCAGCATTTTATTAGACTTGTAATTGTCATGTATGTATTTGGCACCAAGGAAATAAAGAGCTAGATATTAGAAGTCTAATAATGGTTATTTTCATTGGCAATACATGGAAATTCTGCTGGTGGTAATCTTCCTCCATGGGGCTTATTCATGTATTCACATGCCTGGCTTGGTATGAGATCTACAGGGTAAACAAAAGACATAGTCTCTGCCTTCATGAGGATTTTATAAGTGAGATAGACAATAAAGGGTCATAGCAATAATTACAGGACTAATAGGCAGTAGGAAGAAGTAGGAAGAAAATAAGAACGCGGTGAGAGATCACAACGGGGCCTCCTGAGATTGAAGGGTGTGTGAGAAGGGAAGACTTCTTTGAAGAAGTAAGGATTTAGTCCGGTCACAGTGTCTGACACCTGTAATCCCAGCACTCTGGGGGGCCCAGGTGGATGGATCACTTGAGCTCAGGAGTTTGCAACCAGCTTGATGAAGAGCGAGACCCCCATCTCTACTGAAAATAGAAAAACTAGCCGGGCATTGTGGCAGATGCTTGGCCCAAGAGCTTGAGGTTGCTGTGAGGTAGGATGCCAAGGCATTCTACCCAGGATGACAGAGTGAGTGAGACTCTGTCTCAAAAAAAAAAAAGTAACAGTTCATACAGAGTTCTAAAAGAGGAGCCAAAAGTGAGTATGGCAAAGAGTTAGGGAGAAAAATTTCAAAACATAAGGAGACTGCCTATATAAACATCTTGAAGCATGAAAAAACTTGATAAATTTGGAGAACTTCCATGTTCAGTGTAACTAGAATATAATGATTATAAAAGTCACACAAGATGTGAGGCTGAGAAGATAGACTGGAGCGGGACGTGGGGCCTGGGTTTTAGCATAATTGTAATGGGAAGCTGTTGGATGGTGAATGGTTTTCAGCAGGAAATAGCAAGATTCAGGTTTTATTAAGTACTGTTTTTTCCTGGGCATTGCGTAAAGAATGAATTAAAATTGAGCAGGAGTAGTATTAGGGGAACCACTTTGTCGGCTTCAGTGATTGGGTGAAACAAGACAGCAGAGTGGAAATGAGAAAGAAGGGGTGGGAGTTGGAATGTATTTAGGAGATGGAATCAACAGACCTTGATGATAGATTTGATGTGAAGTTTGAGGGAGCAAGATTATCAAAGATGATTTCCACGTTCTCTAATGTAACAAACTGAAGTCAGTTGAGAAAGTTAATGTTGACTAGATAAGAGGATGTTCTGAATGATAAAAGGATTCATGAAGATAATGCAGGAAGTCATTTTTTATAGTAATTAGAAGCACTTGAACCTGGGTTTCAAAAATTTTTCAGGAAGACTTTATTATAGTATCTATCGTCTTACAGCCAGCACCAGCAAAAGACAGATGACAGAGGAGTTAGTATCGAAATCCACCCAACAAGCAGCACATGGTGCCTGCTGTGTGTTAGACCCTCGCCAGGTGCAGGGCTGTCAGCAAGATGTGGTTTCTGTTGTCTTAGAAGTTACTGACTAGAGGAGACGTGTTCATAAAAGCAAATCCAATATTTGCTCATAGTGATTATCTTGAATAATTAAACTTTGTGTGGAGTATTAAGTCAATTATTGAAATGTTTAGTAGGATTTATTTTTATAAAGGTCAGCCATTAATTGGTTTTAATTTCTTTAAATTATCTCAGGCAGTAGGTGAAGTAGGACACAGTTTGCCTGGTACTGTGTTCTGTCATCAGCTGTACAACATGCACTTCCAGAAAGAAGAGCCACTTCTGAAAAGTGGAAGCATAAAAAAATGAGTAGTGTAGGTTTTGTTGTAGAATTTTATGTCAGATAGGATTGTATGAGCTTAAAGGAAATGACTTTTCTCAAGATCCGTCAGCAGAAGGAAGCATCTACATTCAGCTCATTCCACTACAGTGTGAACAGCCTTAAAATATATAGGATGATTTTTACATAAAATACCACCAGAAAGAACACAATATATATATTTCTTCATTTCAGATTAATATGAGGGACAGTCCATCAGGTTGCCTAGTGTACACATGACAGGAGAATTCAGACTTGCAGTTGTGTCCTCCTCCCAGGACTGTGCCCTGTACCTACACCTGGTACGTGCTGTGCGGGGAGCTCCTGAGCCCCTCTCCTCCTCACTCGTGCTTGAGTTTAATTGAGACTGTCTCTTGTGTGGGTCTGTGATTGTTGATCTCCTCATTTTTAATTGGTATCGAGTACCTGGGATGCTTGTTTTTTCAATCTTGCGAGACTTAGGAGAGTGTGCTCCCAAACCATCCAGGTGGCTCCAAAGGATGAAAAATGACAACCTTTTCTTAGGGATGAATAGTGGAGAGAGCATTATGTTTTTATGCCCATTTTAAAGCTTTCCGATTTTGAAGGATTCTGTTGGCTTTGTGTGGTTCTTAAAACTTACAGAGCATTTTTGAAATCTGTGTGGGCTATTGAAGTTATTTTCTGCCTTGTATAAAGAGTTAAATAGTGGCTGGGCACGGTGGCTCACACCTATGATCCCAGCACTCTGGGAGGCTGTGTTGGGTGGATTGCTTGAGCTCACAAGTTCAAGAGCAGCCTGAGCAAGAGTGAGACCTCTTCTCTACTAAAAATGAAGAGCTAAAAAAAAAAAAGCTGAGGCAAGAGGATCGCTTGAGCCCAGGAGTTTGAGGTTGCTGTGAGCTATGACACCATGGCACTACCGAGGGCGTTGGAGGAAGATTCTGTCTCAAAAAAAGAGTTAAATAGTTATTAAAATAAGCCAGGTTCAACAACTTTATTAACCCTGTGAGATAGGAATGATTATCCCCATTTTACATTATGAAGAAACTGATCTTTTAGTTGAGTAGCTCCCTATAAGTTATATAACTGATAATAGTAGAACTGGAATTAAAGCTAGGCCTGTGTGATTTCAGATTCTATGCCATTAATCACAGCAACATCAGGCATTATGCTGTAAAATGGTGGTATGAGGGCAGAAAAATCATTAGGCGTGTAAGTGCAAATAGGTAAAGGTGCACAGGAAGGTAAGCAGCAAGCAGTGGCAGAGCAGCCCGGCGGGCTTGACTCGGTCTCCTCCCACCTGTTCAGAGTGTGTGTAATCCAAAATCATCACAAAGGCAGCAGGGCTAAAGGAAATGAGATGTGGGTTAATTGAGAGGATTGGGGCTTACCAGGTAGTGTAAACATTATCTGCAGCTTTAAGGAAGAAATGTCTGCTTTACTATTTTACTCTTACCTGCTGGGGATACATTCCAAGACACACACATACCCGTGGATTCCTGAAATCATGGGTAGTACTGAGTTCTACTCGTGTGTATACTGTATTGACTGTACTATGTGTTTTCCTATACATACATACCCATGATAAAGTTTAATTTATAAATTAGGCACAGGAGACTAACAATAATAATTAATAAAATAGAATGATTATAATAATATGCTATAATAATAAAAGTTATGTGAATGTGGTCTCTCTCAAGATATTTTATTGTACCGTATATACCCCTCTTCTTGTGGTGGTATGAAATGGTAAAATTTGCCCTGAGGCTGACCACGGGCAACTGAAACCCTGGAAAGCAAAACCTCAGAGAAGGGGGCACTACTGTAGTATCTCCAGCTGGAGGGCAAAGGACACATTTTCTGTTTACCTATGTATTGCTAGAACTTGCCACTAAGATAGCAAGTTCACGTTTATTTAGTGCTTACTGCATGAATGGCTTAGTGCTTTAAGCGTTTTGCAAATTATCAACTCATTTAATCTTTATTTCTTAACCATTGCCCAACAATCCACCTTATTTTTTCTCAAACTAAACTACAGGCAGTCCACAATTTGCATGGTTAACTGAAACCCGTGCGTATCAGCATTAAGATCAAGTCTGTTGCTTCAGCAGTGAGGACACATTCTGATGTGCATGTTTCCATTAACACGGTGCCGTATAAAGCAGGAACTGCCGTATTATAACCCTTTATGGGCAAGCACTTTGTTTTCTGTATCATTTCCAATTGTGCCTCACACGTAGCAGGTCCTCCGATGTTTGCTGATCTGATGGGCCAGTGATGTCACTGCCTCTGGTATTGCTAGTCATCCTCTGATCTCAGGCTTTGGTTACTCAGGGTCGGCCAGGATCTGAATTGTATCATTTCACATCATCAGCAGAGCAAGGTGAGCACAGGGCAGTGGGATGTTTTGAGAGAGAGAGAGAGACCTTCACATAATTTTTATTATAGTATATTATTACAATTTTTCTATTTTATTATTAGTTATTAATCTCTTAGTATGCCTAATTTATAAATTAAACTTTATCATAAGTATGTATATATAGGAAAAACAGGTTTAGTATGGCTTATCTGGAATGCTTGAGACCAACAAGTGTTTTGGTCTTTCTTTGGATCTTGGAGTATTTGATTATGTACTTAATGGTCGAACATCCCAAATCGGAAATCAGTGAGTGTCATGTTGGTGCTCAGAACGTTTCAGATTTTGGATTTTCAGATTGGGCACATTCAACTTATATAATAATTGACATTATCTGTAGTTTCAGGCATTCCCTGGGGGGTTTGGATGTCCTGTGATGAAGGGAGATTTCTGTATAAACAAATCATTAAAGTCATGTGATTAATAATAGGTACCTTTTTACAATGTGTCAGGTACTATATTCAGCATTATATATTAATTATGTTTAATTCAACCTTGTTTTTAATTATTTGCCACCATTTTATAGATAAAGGTATTGAAACTTTAGAAGGGTTATTTTACCTAAAGTTATACAGTCGTTAAATATCAGAGTCAGCATTCGAACCCAGGTAATTTGACTGCAAAGTCTTAACTCTTAACTCCTAGTTTATGGTATAATGTTACATAGAAGTGAGCAGAATTACTCTGTGAGAATGAACAGGCAGCCGTTTTCCTAGGGTTGGTGAGAAAGTCTTCAAAGGGGGGGTGACTTGTGAGCAGGATGTTGAAAGAATGAATGAGAGTGAGCCTTTACTCCTGGGTAAGACACAGCAGCAGGTCAGTGTGAGCAGGTTGGAGCTGCATGTAGTTTCTTTGGCTGGAGTTCAAGTGAGAGATGAAGGGAAGACAGGTCCTAGATCATAAAGGTCCTATGTTTCATGTTACGGAGTTTATACTTTGTCTTGTAGGTAAAGTAGCTTTTTAAAGTCGTTAAATAGCTCTTAAGGAATGTAAAATATTTTAAAAATTGGGTGACATTTATTTGCATTATAGAAATTCAACTCTGGTGATATTGTGAGCCATGGACTGAAGAAAACCTGAACAAGAAAAGTGACTAGGGCCTGAAAGAAGGCAGAGACAGATCGTCTCAGAGATGGGGTTTTTGAGAAAGATTTAAGATAGAACGGAAGAGATCCAGGTTTGAGTTGGGACTGAGGGAGACGGTGAACCACATAGGTTGTCTGGAGTTCTTTTTGAGTAGGTGGTGGTAGTAAATGTAGGAATATAAGAAGAGGAGCTTATTTAGGTGGGGGAGAGACCACCCCTGCATAAGCTGTGGGATAGTGTGAAATGTAAATTGGAAAGTTTTGGCAGACTGTTGTATATATGGACACACAGGAAGGCTTTGGGTGGGAGATGTGCTGGAGTGTGTGGCAGCACACAGGATGGTTGAGACCACATAGGTAATAACTGCAGTTACTTTCATAGATAACATTCCTTGAGTACCATATATACTCGAGTATATACGGTAATAAATATTATTGAGTTCTGGTCACCATGTTCTAAGCACCCGAGATAGAGCAGTGAAAAAAGAGATTCGTTGAAGAGTCCTTATTCTTGGGAGCTTACAGTTGAACTTAGGTTGGAATGGGGTGAAGTGGGTTGTGTTCCAGGAGGTGTGTCATGGAGAAAACACGGGGTGGGAGAGGATGAACGTGTGCACTGTTGAGTTGGTGGGCGAGGGCTTTCTGTCTGACAGCAGAGACCTGAAGGAGGTGCGGAGATGAGCCATGTAGGAATCAAGGGAGTAGCATTCTAGGCAGAGAAATGGGAAATGCACAGGCCCCAGATTGGGATTTATGTTTGGTGTGATCAAGGAAGCACAGGCAGCCAGTGTGTTAGAACTGAGCAAGGAAGGGGGAGGGTAGTAGATAACAAGGACACAAAGGTGAAGGAACCAGATTCTGGAAGGTCTTGGCCATTGTCAGGACTAGCTTTTATTCTCAATGATACAGCAACCCCGGGAGGGTTTTGAGCCAAAGAATAGCAGGATCAATTTAGGTTTTAACAGGATTTCGTTGGCTGCTGTTCAGATGGAGGGAGGCAGTACAGAAGCAAGAAAAAATTAAGGACACTCTTAGAATTATCCAAGTAAGAGAAATGGATCGTAGTGGTGAAATTGGAATTCTGCTCATTGAGGATATGTGATGGATCAGATGGTTGTGAAAACAAGAGGGGTCAAAGGAAAAGGGGGCCCAGAATACAGCTGGGTGGGGGACACAGCTGCCATCTGCTGAGGTGACAGAGTGTACAGGAGGAGGTGTTGAGGGGGATGTTTGAGTTCACTGGCGGTAAGTAGAGTCACATTGTTGTTCAACCATCACCACTATCAATCTCCAGCACCTTTCATCTTGCACAATTGAGACTCTGTGCCCATTCAGCAGTTACAGCCTATCCTCCCAGCCCTTGGCAACCGCCATTCTGTTCTCTGTCTTTTTTGATTTGACTAGTCTTGGGATCTCATGTAAGTGGATCTTGTTTGTTCTTTTGTGTCTGGCTTGTTTCGCTTACATAGAGTGCTACCAAGGTTCGTCCATCTTGCAGCATCTGTCAGAATGGCCTTTTTAAGGCTGAAAAATATATATTACATTTCGTTTGGCCATTCAGCCATCAAGGGACACTTGGATTTTCCCACCTTTTGGCTGTTGTGAATAGTGCTGCCGTGAGCTTCAGTTCTTTGGGGCATAGACCAAGAAGCGGATTGCTACATCATGTGCTCGTTCTGCTTATTTTTTTGAGAACCACTCTACTGTTTTCCACAGCACTGTACTATTTCACATTTGCACTAGCTGTGGGAAAGAGAGACAGTTTCTCTACATCCTCACCAGCGCTTGTTATTTTTTGGTGTTGTGTTTTATTTTGTTTTTAAAATAACAGCCGTGCCCATGGGTATGAAGCAGCACCTCCTTGTGGTATGATTTTGCTTTGCAGTGATTAATGACATGCAACATCTTTTTCTTTTTTTCTTTTCTTTCTTTCTTTTTTTTTTTTTTTTGAGACAAAGTCTCACTATGTCACCCTCAGTAGAGTGCTGTGGCATCACAGCTCACAGCAACCTCCAGCTCTTGGGCTTAGGTGATTCTCTTGCCTCAGCCTCCTGAGTAGCTGGGAATATAGGCGCCCGCCACAACACCCAGATATTTTTTTGTTACTGTTGTCATTGCTGTTTAGCTGGCCCTGGCCGGGTACGAACCCACCAGCTCCGTGTATGTGGCTGGTGCTGTAACCGCTGTGCTGTGGGCTTGAGACTGGCTGGTGCTGTAACCACTGTGCTGTGGGCTCGAGACTGGCTGGTGCTGTAACCGCTGTGCTGTGGGCCCGAGCCTGGCTGGTGCTGTAAATACTGTGCTGTGGGCCCGAGCCTGGCTGGTGCTGTAACCACTGTGCTGTGGGCCCGAGCCTGGCTGGTGCTGTAACCGCTGTGCTGTGGGCTCGAGACTGGCTGGTGCTGTAACCGCTGTGCTGTGGCCGGAGCCTGCAGCATCTTTTCATGTGCTTATTGGATATCTGCATTTTCTTTGGAGAAAAAAAAAATTTTTTTTCTACATAAAGTGATAAATTACTTACATACACCTGATTATCTTTCTTCTACATAATCTTCTTACTTACGTAATTTTGGCATTTGTACCAGATCCAGAGTTGAGGCTGGAGTGGCTTTCTTTTATATATAGAAAGTGTAACTAGGTAAGTCCTTTAATGTAAGCTGAGAGTTTTGTTTCTCCTAGGCATATTGAAGGTTTTCTTTTGGTTTAGCCTAATTACTAGTGTTTTTAGTGCTCCCTCTTAGTGATCTGAGATTAAAAGACCAATTGTGGCCTGGCTTACAGATCATCTTTTAAAGAATTTGGTATATTCAAATGAGAATGGGGACATGAGTTGGCAAAATGAGTTATATTTTTAAAATACGTATTTTATGCCCTTGATTATATTTGATACCTGCTGCTTTGAAAAGTCACATGTTCAATGAAAAAGAATTCGGGCAAAAAATTGAAAAGGAATGAGTGACCTTGTGAAGTGACCTTGTAACTGAGATGTGACAATCTGGTTTTGGCAAGGACTGGTGCAGCCGCAGCCCTTGCTGCCTCTGTGTGGGGAGCCAGGTAACTCCCACCCCACGTGGGAGGCTGCTCCAGGGAGCTGTGGGTGGTGGCAGCACCCGGTGCGCATGTGCAGGGGTGTTGCTGTGTGCAGAGAGGAGCCCTTCGCAGTCCGGTTCTGGACAAACTCTTGCTCGCAGTGATGTGCAAACAGCTGTACTGGAATTGGATCTCCACCTTCACGTCCGGCATCCGCCTGGAGGAGCGGTGGGCCGCTGACGGGAAGCCCCTCCGGCAGCAGGTGGTGTCGCAGCAGGTTGTCCTCAGCTTCGGGGCTCCCTATGGGGTTCTTGCCTCAGGAAGTTAGATTAGATTTGTGGTATTTGGTTGTTCTGAAAATTTTTTATACTGTTATTGTTCTTTTGAGCTATGACAATAAAAGATAAGCTTTATGAGCTGTATGTAGTACTTGGTTCTAGCATGTATATAATAGTTTAAAGAATAACTTCAAAATCTTTTTTACAAAGCTCTATTTTGGTTTTGAGAAATGAAAAAAAAAAATCTTATTTTAACCCTGCTTTGTGTATTTCTTCATTATTTTTGTATTTGGAGGAGCCCCAGTACTTGGTGTTACAACACAGTTCATCTAAGAAATAGATGCTTGTCTTTTGTTTTGAGGTGTCTGAGGAAGAGCTGAGGTTTCTCTTGGCTGTATTCCAGTACGAAACCTGAGATAAATCGCTTGGCCTTTTATAAAAGGGAATAATAAGAAGACCAGGGAGAGTTTTAAAATGAGTTGTAATGAAGAGGCTTCTTTCTTGAAACTGAATGCACTTAAAAGCCAATGGATAAAAACTCTGATCGTTTTAGTTTTGTTGTAAGGGGGGGGGTGTGTGTCTCTAGGTTCCAACAGGAGACTTTCAATAATCTTTTAGTGGTGTCCACAGCATAAAGTGAAGGATATTTTTGGTTCTTTTGATGAGGAATTATTCATACTTGTATTTGATTTGGCTAAATTCTGGTTTTCTCAGTTAATATGGAGCATTGGCGTTAAACACACACACACATATATATGAGTCTGTTGCTAAATTGGGTTCAGAGCAGAGCAAATTACCTTTGAATTTAAGGTTTTAAAACCTAATCTTTGTTGTTCTTAGCAATGGCTATGTTTGAATTCGTCAAGCAAATCGTAAAAGCTTTCAAAGTTATTCTTCTAAGGGGTGAGTAGCTGTTCAGTTATTGCAGGGATAAAGGGCAAAGAGCTTGTTTTTATTTTGAACAGAAGGTAGAGAAAAGATTTAGCCCCTATATAACAAAGTATTTTTCCCTTTGGTCAAACTACTAATGAAGGAGTTTTCAGGTGTGCTGTGAAATGAAAGCTCTTTACGTTGTTCTTGAAGAACTACTGTCCTGAAGCATCAAACCGTCCTTCTCTGTGTGTTTTTGCATGGTCAGTAGGCATTTCCTCTGTTGTCAGCTGAGGTGGTTGTGTATGATTTCAGCAGGGTTTCACACACACACTTAAAAAAAATTATATCACCAAATGCCACATGTTTCTATTAAATAAGTCATTTAGTGAATGAGTTTAGTTGAGGAAAATGTTCTCAGGGTTATTAAATATAGAAAATGCAGTCATACCAGCTGTGTTTGGTTCTGAGAAATTTATTACCATTTTCATTCTCCATCTGGCTGCTCAATTTAAAGACCAATACAACTTACTTACTTCAGATAAACTTGTTCCTGGCTTGTTTATTATATTGTTGTTCTCCTGTGGAGCCCTGAGAAGACACCTTAGATTGAGATCTCTTTGTTATCTCAGTGTATCTAATGGAGCTGACTTTTTAATCTTGACTGCACAGAAAGTTGGAGTGACTGGTCCCCCTGATCCACAAGTCCGCTGTCCCTCCATCATTGAATTCGGGAAGTATGAAATTCACACCTGGTACTCCTCCCCGTATCCTCAAGAATACTCACGGTATGTTTTGAGAGACACTTTATCTTCTTCTGTTGTTAGATCCTGAGAACCTTTGATTGAGAAGGATGTTGACGATATTGACTTTGTTCATCTCTTCACATTTACACTGGAGGAAACCGGGTGCTTTCAGATGTCCCTGGTGGCAGCTCACTTTGACAGCCGCTTGGTCCCTGTTGGCTTTAGGTTTTCTCTTCTGTAACCTGAAACGTGGTCGGAATAAAAGGGGAATGTCTTCACTAACCATTTTTTTAAAAGACAAAGAAATATATATACATATATATACACACACACACACAACATTTCACTTGAGTAATGTTTGATCTAAATGTTTATGATTTAAGAAACTTAGTGAATGGTTTGTTTTCCCGGGAATAATTGGACAAATGGTCTGAAACTGTAATTAAATAGCTTGGGTTTCCAGACAGGAAAATCAGTCACTCACCAGCTTTTTGGGATAAGGCAGCGTGTTAGGTGGAACTGATTTGGTTTCATGACTTAACTCTGAAATTTATAAACCTTGTCACATTAGAAGTTACCTAACTACTCTGGGCCTCGGTTTCCTCATCTGTAAAATGGGGAGACTAATTGTACTTACTTCACAGGGTTGTTATGAACATTAAATGAGTTAAAACATGTAAATCACTTAGAAAATGGTAAGTGCTCAATAGTGTCAGTTTTATTTTTTTCGTTAGTGTTGAAATTCAAAGAGATGAAATAAGATACGATCAAAAATTAAACACTGGTTTATTTTTTGAAGTCCAGCAGCCATGTTAATGCTCTCTAATCTATAAACTTACCCCTGAGTTTTCCATTTAGCAGGAGGGAGGGTGTTGGGAGGAATGATAAGTTATGGTGCTCTGGGGGTTGAGTACACAGTCAGAGGATTCTTAATCATGTGACTTCTTACCTGTCTAATAACATGGTCTGTCTGAAACATTGACAAAATTGATTGTAGTAACACTTACCAAGATCTTTAAGTAGAGAGCTTTACCATGGGTTATTTCCAAGAAGATGGGAATAGGTTAGCATAGTTGTTAAAAGGGTCATCCAGTAAAACTCAGTATCTTTTTTATTTTTTAGTTCCATACAAGATAATAACTGCTTCCCTGGTTTCTAGGTATATAGCAGAAGTAGAAAAATATGAGTAATACCATTATAAACACTGACCTCCGCAAAGTAGCAGCTAACGAAAAAAGAGGAAAAATCAAAACTCTAAGAAGTTAACAAACAAGCTAGTGAATCACAGCAGTTGAGAGCCGTTCACCATAGTGAGTTAGCTCTGAACTCAGTCTTCAAGGCAGCTCTCTGTGTCAGGGAGGGACAACAATTCATTGGACTTTCAGAGAAGCTTAAATTATATTTCTATGTTACTAGATATTTACATAATGTTTATATAGATGTTAAAAGATGGCAGGAAATTCCTCAACTACCTCCAGAACTTAGATGTTCAAAGGGACTCATTTCTTGGGAGTTCTGGATAGGCAAGATCGTGTATGTTCAAGAAAAAATGTGCTAAGGAATTGATTTTCTTCATCAGGTTTAAAGTAACATTATTATAATAATATTTTTAGTGAGCTCTTTGCAAGCTCCAAATCACAAGAATGCTCCACTTTTTTCTATCAGCTGGTGCAGGGATTGTGGTACAGAGAGACTGAAACCACAGGCCCCTGTCTCTTCTACTCCAGACAGAAGAGAACGTTAATAGATTCCAGAATGGAAATAGATCTGGGAGGCCAAGGCAGGTGGATTGCTTGAGCTGAGGAGCTTGAGATGAACCTAAGCAAGAGCAAGACACCGTCTCTAAAAATAGCTGGGTGTTGTGGCAGGCACCTGTCGTCCCAGCTACTTGGAAGGCTGAGACAAGAGAATCGCTTAGGCCTAAGAGTTTGAGGTTGCTATGAGCTGTGACGCCACAACACTCTAGCAATGGTGACAAAGTGAGACTGTCTCAAAAAAGAAAAAAAAGAATGGAAATAGAGAGCTAGCCTCAGCTCTTCCAGAGAATGATGAGAATGGAATCTTGAACTGTAGTCTTTTAAGATGCTAAAAGGATTCATTGAAAATGTGGTAGGGCGCCCCTCAGTTGGTAGGGCACCAGCCACGTACACTGGGGCTGGTGGATTTGAACCCGGCTTGGGCCAGCTGAACAACAATGACAACTGCAACAAAAAAATAGCTGGGAGTTGTGGCAGGTGCCTGTAATCCTACCTACTTGGGAAGCTGAGGCAAGAGAATCGCTTAAGCCCCAGAGTTTGAGGTTGCTGGGAGCTGTGACACCACGGTACTCTACCCAGGGTGACATAGTGAAAGAAAGAAAGAAAAAGAAAATGTGGCTTTTGTTTTGATGAGATTGTCACTTGAACTGTGTGTGAGGGATACTGGTTATCAGCGAAGGAATGAACAGTGCCAGCAGAAAAGTTGACAGGAATCATAGGGTAAGAACTGTGAGTTCAGCAACTCCCTTACGCAGAGTTTTGCACATTTTCTATCCATTACCTTATCCATTGTGGAGGGTTCTTTAGGTTTTCTAACAGAAAATATTCTGTAATTTAGTAGATTCTTTAGTAATTGTGACTTTTCTTCTGTCTTTATATTCAAAGTTCTCTAAGTTACTTTATTTATTTTTTGAGACAGAGTCTCACTTTGTCATCTTTGGTAAACTGCCATGGCGTCACAGCTCACAGCAACCTCAAACCCTTGGGCTTAATCGATTCTCTTGCCTTAGCCTCCCAAGTAGCTGGGACTACAGGCGCCAGCCATAGTGCCCAGCTATTTTTTTTTTTGTTGTTGTTTGTTTGTTTGTTTAGCAGTCTGGGGCCGTGTTTACCCTACCAGCCCTGGTGGATGTGGCTGGAGGCCTAACTGCTGAGTTACAGGCTCCAAGCCTCTAATTTACTTTACAGAAAACTACATATATTTAAATGAGTTTAAGCTGTTTTACTTCTGAGTTCTTTTAAACTTTAGTTAACTAAAATGTTAATTATATATTTTCCAAATAATAAACCTCTATCCTCTAGTGCCTTTTTATACCAAATTATTTCTATATTATTAAGTTTTTAAAACTTAAAAAAAAATTCTAAATCCTAGAGCATGCAAAAACAGAGCAGTTGGACCAAGAAAAAAAGAAAACATCACAGGAGGAAAATTCTTTTGGGAAATGAGATTATGCTTTAGAACATCAGTTCTCAACCCGGGGGTCTTGACCCCTTTTTAACAATGATAATATATTGTGGCATCAGGAAGGTTGAGAACCACTGTTTCAGGAAGTGTCCCATAATATCTGGATATTTGTGTGTGTTGTGTATTAAGTAATCTTGCATCCCTGACTTTAAAAAGCAAAAACAGAAACAGTAATACTGGTATGTTTGGAGTCTCAGACATTGAAGAATGTAAAACGGAGTTAAACTGTAAGTTTCTCCAGTGAGCCCTGTGGTGCCCACACAGGGGAGAGGCAGAGGACCCTGCTCCTGCCATAAAAACATGACTGGTTCTTTGTACCCTCAATGATTCCCCAACGTTTAAAAAAACAAAAAAACACACATGACTTAGGTGGGCTGAGGGCAAAGGAAATTGTGATCGTGGGACACAGCTGTGCTGCTGAGCGGCTCAGAGTATAGCTTCACGGTGCCCTCTTTGCGACCCTTGGGAGACCCGGATGAGGCAGATTCCTGTGTGACAGAGGTACTGAGAAAGCTTCCTCTGCCTTACATCACAGATTAAGAGATTGTCACTAGAACCAGGTTTGATGATTCCCATAATCCCAGTGAAGATGAAACCAAACAGAATCCTTAATGCTTTCAGCTGTTAAATGATGAATAAGTGAAATGGATATCAGAAGAACAAAAACAACAGTAATCAGAAATAATAGCAGCTGTAATCGCTGTTAGCTTGGTACTGGCCTAAGCATCTCTGGAATAATTCTGAGAGGAGGATATTACTGTCATCATTTTACAGACCAGGGCCTACCTAATAGTGTTGGTACGTACAGCTTGTAAGTGGCAGACCAGCCTGTGCTCCCGCCTCTCTTACCGTGTAACCATAACTGTGTGTTCCTCCATGTAGCATGGGTAGTCAGATTGGTCTCACCTGGCTCATACCATAAATCTTTTAAGTAAAATTTAATATAATTTTTACTGTTATATTAAAAGTTCACTGCATTTTTATCTATTATAAAGGCCACACAAACTGCTGCTATCATGATCAGTGTTCAAAAGCTAGGAAGTACTATAGGAATTCCTGAGAACATTTGCATCATCCTACAAGTAAGGGCAGCACATCTGGCTGCAGCCCAGCCCTGTTCCCAGGCAGGGATCAGCATGGTGGCAGGCTCTCCAGTGAACTTCAGGTGCGGAGGCAATACCCCATGATGCAGTTGACCAGAGCTTTTTGATGGTCAAGACAGAGGTGCTGTTAGGAAGGAGGTCACCAAAAGCAGCCCCTGACAGTATTCTCCAGGAGTATTCACAATCTCCATTAACTACATTTCATTTCGTGTAGTTCTTGTTACATGTTTTCAGTGAGAAAACTACAGCTATTCATGCTGTTACTGAAAGAAATGTTTTGTTTTACCAGGAGCTTTTTCAAATGATTCCGTTTGGGTTAATGATACAATCCCAGTGGGCTTGGTTCTAACACATTTACTTAGAACTCATTCTTTTGCCTCCTTTTAAGAAGAAATTATTCAAAGTCCAGATAGTTGGGAAGGCAGTTGTGGGGCACCTGTAAGACTTAGTTTGGACCAGGCTCACACCTGTAGCTGAGCACTTTGGCAGGCCGTGGTGGGAGGATTGGTTGAGGTCAGGAGTTCGAGACCAGCCTGAGCAAGAGTGAAACCCCATCTCTACATAAAATAGAAAAATTAGTAGTCCTACCTACTTAGGAGGATATTATGAGGAAGAAGTCCTATTAAACTACTGCTAAAATAGTGAGACTATCGAATAAATATAAATTAACAACTGAGAACATGTGAAAGAATAATTTCAGTCATTAATTTCACTTGCTGACTTAACGGGTTTTCATATGTTGATACTTACCCAGGGTAGAGCCAGAATTTTAGGGGTGGAAGGAATAAGGTAGTGTAGTGTGCCCTGACTTGACAGAACATACTTAGGGTTAGAATTTCCTGCTTACAGACACACCCAGAGTCTGTCTTCTCAGGTTACACTGTGTTCATTTTACTGAGCACTGTGCCCAGCACAAGGGCTGATGTACAGTAAGTAAGTAACAAATACTGATTTTCTAAAATTAATGAATGAAAAAATAAAAGAAGTAAACAAGTGAAGAATATATAGTTTGAACATATCTTTTTCACTCTCTAGTGCGTTCTGAAGGTAGACTGTTGTCTGTTCATTGGAGATTCTCGAGAAGGAGGGAACGTGAGGTTTTATGTCTGTCCGTTGGGAATTACTGATCTGATAGGGAGCCCTGAGCTGGGTGCTGGATCTCTCCCCCTCACTCTCTTTCTGATGACTGATTGGATGCTGTGATATAAATTAGTGTATTTTTAAGTTTTGAGGGTCTTTTCCTTTCTTTTACTGACTGATGGAGATAATGATACATTTTCTGCCCTTTTGCCTGGATATTAATGAGATAACAGTTATAAAAGTTTAAAATTCCATAAAATATAAAGCTGTCTTTTTTTTTATTTAATTGTTTACAGACTGCCCAAATTATATCTTTGTGAATTCTGTCTAAAATATATGAAAAGTAGAACTATTCTACAGCAGCACATGAAGAAATGTGGTTGGTTCCATCCTCCTGCCAATGAGATTTACCGAAAGAATAATATTTCTGTCTTTGAGGTAAGGTCGATGTCTAGTAATTGCTGTCCTGTCCATTTCCATTTCAGAAACAAGACCGCCTGTACCGCAGCTATTGTGCAGTTGGTTGGGGTGGGGGGTGCACTCAGTATTGAGTCAGATAATCAGCTTCATGAGAAGCAGAATTAGGCACAAGCTTGACCTCAAAATTATTCTGTATTTCATTGAATCAAAAACATCAATATACCTTACTATTTTATGTGCTACTAAAAAAGAAAAAGTATTGCTAATTTATAATTTTTTAAACTCCATTTGATTATATAACGCCAGTCAATTTTGCATATGTTAAGATGTGATAAAAATACATCTTAGAATCTATGAAATATGGCATTTAAGTGAAAGGAATTCTATTATTTATTTAAAAGAAATGTCTCATAGGTATGTGTTGAATGGTATTAGTAAGTCTTATTATGCAGATAGGACTTATGCTGTGTCTGTGATTCTGTGCTATTAGTAGTAGTCTTTAATTTCTTGATCCTGAGTTCTGTGGTTTGAGTACCAGCTGTGAACTAGTACAGTGATAGAATTTCAGATGGTCAGGTCCATCCAATCTCTCACTTTCCTAGTCTTCCCCAAGACTTTAAGAGATCAGTGGAGGGCTCTTTACCTAGGGAGAAGGGGGGTGGCTTCTCCTTTTAAGCATATATTAGTGGGTATTTTAATTACTTATGTTGTCGAGGAATCTTGAGCGCTAATATGGACATCCATTGGCATTTTTCATAAAACAGCAAAGACTTGCAGCTCTAAGAACACAGACAGGGCTGTCAGGCGTGGGAGCACAGTGCCGTCTGAGTTCCACTTGCCAGGTGGTTACAGAGAGACCACACTGGGTGCTTCTGCTTGGCAGAGGCTGGTACTCAAGTGGCTTTATTTGGAGGTGATCCCGATCATGGTGGTCAGACTGCATCGCTTCAGGCTGCTATAGGGAGAAGATTACAGTTATCTCTTGTTTTACCTAACAGTTGTATTTTAGAAGGATTGCATTTAGATCTTTTATTGAATTAAAAACTTGTGAAAATGAAGCTTGTCATCCCAATGATTTCTGTAATTAATCTTTTTATAAAAGCAGAAAATGTATTTTAAAGCAGAGTATCACCTCCATAGTAGCTATTCCTGCTTAGTTGAAGTATAGTATTTTATATATTTTATTGTCTTAAAACAGCAGGTATCGCAATACTCCCATTTCACAGGAAGACCTATAGGTTCCAGTGCTTTCTGGTCACCGGCAGCTTCTCCTTCGCAGGGCTGGATGCCGAGAGATGCTGGAAACTGCTGTGTGTTACTCTACAAGGGAAGAGACTCTGCTGACCATTCTGTTGTTTTTTCCCTCTAGGTTGATGGGAACGTGAGTACCATTTATTGTCAAAACCTGTGTCTCTTGGCAAAGTTGTTTCTTGACCACAAAACACTCTATTATGATGTGGAGCCATTTCTTTTTTATGTTCTAACACAGAATGATGTCAAGGGCTGCCACCTTGTTGGCTACTTTTCTAAAGTAAGTATGTCAGCTTAAATTTCATTTGAATTCCTAAGGAACTCTCACACAGTCTTTGCTGTTCTCACTAGAAGGCTCTGCAGGATGCAGCACCTTTAGGTGTCATCTGGCTATTTGTAAAAGAAAATAGAACATTCAGAAACTCAACCAAGTGCTGGCAGGTGCCTAGTAACATTCAACAGACTGTGTTCCCCCTGGAGCATGGACTGTTGGCAGGACTCAAGAGGAAAAGCTTTTAAATGACTTCTATTCCCATGGTGATAATAGATAGAGCTTGTGAAGTAAACAGGCATTACCTCTGAGCTCTTTCTCAGCTTAAATCTTCTCTTCCTAATTTGAATTTAAGGCATAGAAATAAGAGTAAGAAGCCATTTTTTATTAAAGGATATTTTGTCCTTCCTTAATCTTCCATTCCCTTGGTGGGGGGAGATTCTTTTCTAATCCAACAGCATACAAATTGTACATTTGCTTAAACAAGGCCACAGTGAAATCTAAGTCTAGAAAACAGTTAAATGGAAAGTACTTTCTTAGAGTTCTTTAAGTAGGCTTTACTTCATTAGCTAAATACAATTTAAAATATATTGGCAGTGTATTTGTACCCAGCATTAAAGATGTCTGTGTAAAGTCAGGTGCAGCTGATAGGAGGTGGGGCTACCCTGTGTAGCACCGGAGCAGGGGATGAAACTCTGAAATACCGACAGACCGTCTCACTCCTGGGGCCGCCGTCGTGCTCCGCCACCTGCAGCCTGGCAGCTTGTTTGTGCCTGAGGTGCCCGTGCGGGTCGTTGCTGACTGAGTGGCAGCTAGTGTTAGACGGCATCACTTTCATTTTACATTTTTATTTCCTGGGATGGTTGCTTTGTAGGTGATGGCAGTGACTTAACTTTGTCCTATTTTCTCCCAGTAGGGTATTTTTTCTCTTGAGGTCCATTGCTGTTCCCAGAGGCCAGGGCTGTGGTTGTGGCTGTTGGTCTTTGTTTCGCAGTAATTAGCATCACTGTTCAGCTTTACCAGCCTGTAATCTTAAAACTTGGCTTCTGTCTCCCCAGGAAAAGCACTGCCAGCAGAAGTACAACGTCTCCTGTATAATGATTCTTCCCCAGTACCAGCGTAAGGGCTACGGCAGGTTTCTCATCGATTTCAGTAAGAATTGTATTAATTTCTCATTATCTCTTCCTGTAGACTTTCTCTCTGTACAATTTTTAAAGATTTATAGATGACTGTTGGCTGTGGGCATCTTTTGTGATACTGGTATATGGATCTTTAAAACCTAAAGGTACAAGTTATCTTCTTTTGTGTGGACATAGCTAATTTTGAATACAGTTTTGTGTGATCTGTAACAAGCATGTTTAATTTGCAGCTGTCCATTTACGATGGAACTTAATTTTATGTAGTAGCATTAACAATACTTTCGTTGTATGACTAAATTAGTATTAATAAAGAAATACAATTCCTGCCCTCTTTTTGTTTATCTGAAAAAAAAAGGTGTGTATATTTTTTGTTATGCTCTAATAGGAAATAATTTAATCTGAGTTTTAAAGTTCAAGCTAACAGTTCTAAAGAGATCATCATGGAACTTGCTTTTTTTTTTTTTTACACATTGTAATCATGCTTAGAAAGTTAAATGTATGTTATAAATGTTACAATGATTATAAAATAGTAATTTGAGGAAATATTTTCCATAGATAATGCTATGAAATAATACTTAAAGGAATATATGCAGAAATAATAGTTCAAACTAAGGATTTTGATTCATACTGAGAAGTTAATTCTTATGTGGATCAATTAAGCTTATTCTCCTTGGCCTTAAACTATACCCTTTACCATATTTTATTGAAAAAATACATGCTACTAGTTATTTTGTACATTTTCTGCTTTTTTTGGATTAGGAGTAGGAGTGTAACGCAGATTATTTCCTCTAATACATTGTTTTGAAATAGGACTCAGGATTGGACATGTTATATATTTCATTAAATAGCAAAGTTAAGGAAAACATTTTATTTGTGGTGATTAGTATTTGTCGAGGTATATAAACAAATTGATTACAGTATTTGTTTTTATTTGCTTTTCCTAATGTAATTATATTTTCCCAGATTATCATTCTTAGACGGCTTTTAATTTTTTTCTAGTGACCAGAAAAAACACATTTTCATGCCATCCTTGTTTTTGATTCTTTGCCCTTGGAATGTATGCCTTTTCCAGTTTTTGAGAGTTACATCCTGGACAAGAGACAGAGTGACACCACCGTGCACTCACTGTGACCCTCGAACTCATGTTAGCAGTGTCATTTGCCGAGAATTGTGATAGGTGATTGTGAGGAGAGCTTTGGTTACAGTGAGAAGTGTCCTCTGATCTGCTCACAAAAGAACCAGAGTCTTAGTGGGATGACATGAAAGTTAGGCATTCTTCTGAGTTTCCCAGTTCATGTGTAGCAGATGCCACCTAGTGGCCCAGATAGAGCACGCAAGGGGGGGCTTGTCTCCTGTGCTCCAGTGCTGCCCTGATCTCAGAAGCATACCCCGTTAAGAGGATTCCTGTTGTTTTCACAGTTTGAATATTTTAACAAGGTAATTTATATTAACAATAGATAAAATAATGCTTCCCTAATCGTCAGTAAATATAAATTATGTAATTTTTCACCAAATTTGTTTTAAAGTAGTTTTGCCATTTTATTGTCTTTTTTTTTTTTTAAGGAATTCACCTTTACAATTATACTTGGATTGGTGGTGGAAGAGGGGGTTGCTATTTTGGTGAATCAGACATTTTTAGGGTCTCTGATGTTTTGTGATTTGGGGGTTTCTTTAGGTTATTTGTTATCAAAGCGTGAAGGCCAAGCAGGGTCTCCAGAGAAACCACTGTCCGATCTAGGTCGTCTTTCCTACATGGCTTATTGGAAAAGTGTAATACTGGAGTGCCTTTATCACCAAAATGACAAGCAAATCAGCATTAAGAAGTTGAGCAAGCTGACCGGGATCTGCCCTCAGGACATCACGTCCACATTGCGCCACCTGCGCATGTTGGACTTCCGCAGTGACCAGTGAGTCCCCCTTACACTTTTGAAAGAAAACCAAGTAGAAGGTTCTGTCAGGCATAGATGATTGGCAAAAGGGCGTTAACTGCTGTACGCCGCATCACTTGGGGATGATAAGACATCATTTTCCTTTCAGTGATACTTGATTTGATTCACCGTGCATATTTTTTTTCACTGTTTTTCTGCTCTTTCTCCCAGCTTCTGGACCTAAGCTCCTGAATCATTCATCTTCTCGTATTGGGGGGCTCTTTCATAATGCTACCTATAAGAAGTAACAACTTTGAAAACCAACAATGTCATTAAGTAAAATATGGCCATGGTTAATTTCCTATAAATGGCACAAAGTGAAATGCAGTTTGAAAGGAAGAACAGTTCACCCTTGTGTAAAGTGGTCAGAAAAAGCTCATCAAAAAAGGGGTCCTTGAGCTAAGCAGAGAATAGGACGAGAGGGCAGTAGCACTTGAGGGGAAGGACCGAGACAGTGGTGTGGAGAGAGCCCACGGCTGCGAGAGGACAGTAGCACTTGAGGGGAAGGACCGAGACAGCGGTGTGGAGAGAGCCCACAGCTGTGGAGGAGGCCGTGTTCGGCCAGCTGGTTTCGTTGCTGGCTCACGGGGCAGCATGTGTCCCTGTGCCCTCTTCCCATGCAGCTGTCTTTGAAGCACTCATCAGCACTGCTAGGCTTTTCCGGGGTTACGCTTCCACACTCATTCATGTACATCCTGTGCGGTGTTGGTTGCTATAAACTTTTCTCTGGTTCTAGATTTGTGATTATCCGCCGGGAAAAACTTATCCAGGATCACATGGCAAAGCTTCAGCTGAACTTGCGACCTGTGGATGTCGACCCAGAGTGTTTGCGCTGGACTCCTGTTATCGTGTCCAACTCTGTGGTCTCAGAGGATGAGGAGGAAGAGGCCGAGGAAGGAGAAAATGAAGAGCCACAGTGCCGGGAGAGGGCGCTAGAGACCAGTGTAAGGGTTTGAATCATCTTTAGTTTTGATGTCAGAAGATAGATTTTTGGTTTTTGTGAGTATTCATGAGATGTATTATGTATTATATGTATTATGATATCTTACCAACAAAGTAAATTTACATTAGAATCTCAGTTTTATTTCAGTGGTAGAAATTTTAGGAAGACAGAGTCTGGTTTGCTTGTGTATTTTTAAGCCTTGGAGGATTAGGAGACCATGGAAGAATGTCTTACAATGGTCTACTTATAACTAAATGTTTCTTACAAGAATGCCAGTAAGCAGCTCAATTTTAAACTGTATAATAACTGAGAAATCTGAATTGAATCTAAATCTGACAGTTGTTTAAAAATGAAGATACATCGTCCTTAAAATAGATTATTAGGGAATTAAACACTTATGTTTTCTAATAGCACTAAAAAGTTCCATGGACACACAGATGTGCCAAGGACACTCTTTAGCCATTAAAGAGTTGATGTTAGATGTGCCACATTGCATAGTTTTTAATATTTTTCTTCATGTGATACCTTTTTTTTCTTTTGGTAAGCAGTGCTTTATCCTTTAAACATCCATGTTCTTCTTTGATACACATAAAAAAAAAATCATTGTCTTGGGCGGCATCTGTGGCTCAAGGAGTAGGGCGCCGGCCCCATATACCAGGGGTGGTGGGTTCAAGCCCAGCCTCAGCCAAACCTGCAAAACAAACAAACAAACAAAAAAACCTCATTGTCTTTAGTGCAATTTAGTTTTCAAAATGAAATTAAATATTCAGAATTAAAATAAGTCAATATAAATTACATGAATTTTCTTTCATATTTCTCAAATGCCTTCTTACTCTTGCTCATGCCCCAAGATCTGTCTTCTCTGTTAATGAGTTTTTATTTCTGAGAAATTTCATAAACAATTTCATTCAACATTCAAAAGAGGATTAATGTCACTTTTCTTATTGAAGATAGTCTTGCATCGTGGTTAAGAGCTTAAGCTCTGGAGCCAGGCACTTTCCCAGCTGCTTCCTCTGCTGTTGTGCGGCCTGGTGCAGGTTCCTGTGTATGTCTCAGGCGCCTCATCTGCGAAACAAGGGACATAGTGATGATGCTTCACACGGCGGTTGGAGAGTTAAATAGATACGGGGGATAAAGCCCTTATCATAGCACCTAGACACAGGAAGTGTTCGTGTTGGCTATTAAATAATAGTTCATTTTCTTTGTAAGGCTCTGAGTTTTTTCTTATTTTAGTATTTAAAAGGTAAAAAGTTGGTAGATACAACCAAACAGCAGTGAAAAATTAACAGCATTGTTTTATTTTCTCACTTCAGGTGGGGAAGTCCGTGTCTCTGGAGGACAAAGAACAAGATTCTTATTCTTCAGTAGAAAGTGAAAAGAAACCAGAAATTACGGTGCCAGTCAGTTCTGCACGTTTGAACAAACAAATGCTCCCCCGTGATAGTCTTCCCACAAACAGTCAGCAGTCTCGGAGGGGTCGCTGGGGGAGGAAGAACAGAAAAACCCAGGAACGTTTTGGTGATAAAGATTGTAAGCTACTCTTGGAAGAGACATCATCGACTCCTCAGGAACACTACAGAGAATGTGAGGAAAAGTCGGAAACCTCCCAGGAACAGGGTGCTGAAAGTGAAGAGCAGTCTGGAGCCTCTCAGGAGCAGCCTAGCCAGGAGGGGCAGCCGGACCTTCCAAAAAGGAGACTGAGTGAGGGCGGTGAGCCCTGGCACGGGCAGCTCCGGAGGGGCCCCGACACTCTGAAGTGCAGGCTGCCGGAAGGAAGTGACAGGCTGCCTCGGCGCTACAGTGATGGCGACAGGGCTCTCCTGAGGGGCTTCAGTGAGAGCAGCGAGGGCGAGGAGGAGCCAGAAAGCCCTCGGTCGAGTTCCCCACCAGTCCTCACAAAACCCACCCTGAAGCGGAAGGTAACACGTGTGTGTCTTCTCCCCGGGGTGCCGCTGCCTATGCACATTTTCACCTGCAGTTCTGAAAGGGTCCACTTAGAAATGCCTAGTGAGTCGTTTGGTGGCCTTGAGCCTCAGCGCGTGGTAGCTTATCTTCCCAGTGAACGTCTGAAATGTGTGTGTGAATTTGTTAGTCATGGGAGTGAGCTTAGAAATCATAAGGGCTGACACAGACTTTTTCAGCTTGATGTTCAAATCATGACTTTTAGGGACTTTAAAAACATGTTAAAAGTATATACAAATTGGGAGTGTTTATATCAGAGAAAAAGATGACGAAGTGTCATGTGCGTGGCTGGCTGGAAAGCGGCCCCGCGGTGCCAACTGTTCGGGCGCTCACAGTGCAGTCACTTATCCCGTCCTGCCTGGTGCTCCTTCCCCCACTCTCTCCCCTTCTCCATTTCCTTCCAGTGGTTTGACTCGACCTTATTGCATAAACATTTTTTAGACTGTGTTTAAATGATAGTCAGTTAATTAATAAATGATGTAGATTATGATAATGAATTCTGTTAAATTATGTACAGAAATACCCCAGGCTGGGAATGGACTTTGAGCACTACCAGAGGCAGCCAGACTCAGCTTCCCAGATGAGCCCCACCTGTGGCAGCAGGTGACAACTTTTATCCAAAGCAGCGAAGTCATTCTTTTCTTTAGCAGGGCTTTAAAAAACAAGGCAGAGCTATTTTTGTTTTAAAGAAGCCTTTTGGAAGAGTTTACAGAACTGTTGCAAAGGAAGTAGAGTTCCCGTGTACCCCACACCCCTCTTACTAACCCTTGGCATTGGGGAGGCACGTGTGGGCAATTAGCGAGCTGGCATGGACCCGTAGTGACTGGACTGCACACTTGATTCAGATCCCCACAGTGTCCCGTGACGTCCCCTCCTGTCCCCCGATTCCATCCAGCACACCTGCCCACCTTGGGTAGTCGTGTGTCTTCAGGCTCTTCGTGGTTATGACAACCGCTCAGACTGTCCTTGTTTTTGATGACGGCCTTCACAGTTTTGAGAATGGTCAGGTGTTGTGTGGCATATCCCTCATGATTCCGGAATGAGGTCGTGTGTTTTTGAGAGAAGGCCATAGCGGCAGAGTGTCATTCTCAGCACGTCAGGTCAAGGGTGTCTGCCCTTATATCTCTGTGTGTCGATAATGTGTCAAATGGAAGGTATTTTCTGACTTTGCCCTGTCGAAGGTCACTTTAAGCACCTGGTTGGGTCGTGTTTGTCGGGTTTCTCCACGGTCAAGTTACTCCCTTTCCACCTTTTCCGTACTGTGCTGGAAGGGAGCCACTCTGCACACTCCACAGATGTGGAGAGTCGGCACTCTCCCTGCCAAGAGCAGTGTGTCTTGGGCACATTATTTGGAGTTCTGCTTGGGTGGTTTGCACTTTCTCCCTGTCTATTTATTTATCCAAGCATTTCTTGTGTCAGTATGGACCCAGATATTTACTTAATACTTCAAGGTATAATCTAATACTACTTTTAAAAATGTGTTCTTAGGGTGGATGTGGTAGCTCACTCCTATAATCCTTAGCACTTTGGGAGGCCAAGGCAGGAGGATCACTTGAGGCAAGAGGTTCAAGATCCTGTCATATATATATATAGAAAAATTAGCTGGAAATGGTGGTGCACACCCATAGTCCCAGCTACTTGGGGAGCTAAGGCAAGAGGATTAGTTGAATCCAGGAGTTCGAGGGTGCTGTGAGCTATGATGATGCCGTAGCACTCTAGCCCAGGCGACAGAGGGAGATTGATTGTTCAAACTTTGGCCATTAGGAGCTTTTTCTATTTTGCTCCTGTGTCCCTCTAACAGAGACAGTGTTGCCATTGTGGGGCACTTGTTTGTTGTGGGCAAGCTGCTCCAGGTTTATCTTGCATATTTCACCCCCAGTCCTAGAATCAGCTGTTTCTCCAAGCCTGTTTTGAATCTAATTTGAGATTGTATTCTCCATTGGAACGAGTAAGCTAGAAGTGGAGAAAATTTTAACATTGACTATTGTTCATTCCATGATCATGGAAAATAAATGAAAATAAATATGAAACCCATCCTCAGTTTTATAGTGCCTATTTATAAAGTAAAGAAAAATATTCTATTTTCTCGTGTGAAATAAAGAACACTATAACAGGCAATGAGATTATGTGCAAAGTACTTACAGAGTTTTTTAAGAAATTCACTTGACGAGGAACCGGGACTGTATGTTGCAGCCATTTCTACAAGTGGACACGTGACCTCGAGGAAGTCTAGTAGCCTCTCTGGCCCTGCAGGATGAGGGGGTTGGATTCGGTCATCTCTGGGGTGTTGTCTTTCTTATTTTATGGTATCGGTTGTATAATTTAAGATGTTAGGTCACCCCAGTGCAAAATTGTGCTAGATATGCCAAATCCTGGTAACAGATGTATTTGACGTGTGAAATGCTTCACTAGCACCAAGTTAAATACATTTTAGCTCCATCTCTTTTCATTCCCCTATAACTCTGTGGGGACGGCTTGTGAAAACGGCACGTAGCTTTACTGGGAGTTCTGCTAACCTGCGCAGTGGTGTCGTGCCACGAGGGTAGACGATGTGTTCTTACTCCTTTTTTACTCTTAGCCCCTGGTTCATTTCAGTATTGAAATGAGCAGCTCCCTTAAATTTGAACTGTTAATAAGAGAATTATAACATCTGCTATTTGGACATGCCTGCCTATTTTTATTATTATTTTTTTTTAATAAAGTTAGATGTAATTATCTAACATCTTTCTATCTATAATACTTTATGTATAATATCTTACTGTAGTATTTAGAAGTAATGTTCCAAATGTCTTTTGGCAAACAACATCCTCACTTTACATGTGCTAATTCTATTAGGTTTTAAAACTGTTTTCATGTTATTAATAGAAACGATAATGTTCATTACTGTAAATAAACCGCTTGCTTTCTCTATTAAATAGAAACCAATCCTTCACCGAAGAAGGCGAGTGCGGAAGCGCAAACACCACAACAGCAGCGTAGTCACAGAGACGATCTCTGAGACCACAGAGGTGTTAGATGAGCCTTTCGAAGACTCTGACTCTGAGAGGCCAATGCCAAGATTAGAACCCACATTTGAGATAGATGAAGAGGAGGAAGAAGAGGAGGAGGAGGAGGAGGAGGAGGAGGAGGAGGAGGATGAAAGTGAACTCTTCCCCAGAGGATACTTCCATCGTCTGTCCTCACAGGATGTTCTCAGGTGTCACTCCTCTTCTAAGAGGAAGTCTAAGGAGGAAGACGATGAAGAAGACTCAGATGATGCTGATGGTACGTTGTCCAGACTCACTGACTGTGGGTTTATGGTCTGTGAGTATGTAGAAGTAATAGTGATACACTCTTTAGCAGAAAGGCTAAAAAACGAATACAACCCAGTAAGTAAGAAAAGGAGGGCTTGGCAATCTCTAAAAAGTTGTATGAAGTATATCCATTCTCATTTCTTTGTATGTTTCCTCTTCAACTCAGAGGAAAATAGCCTTTGCAGAAAATATCTGTTTTATTTGACTCTATAGAACATATGTTTCTGTTAGGAAACCGTTCTTTTTTGCCTAAGTTTTCCCAGCATTTGTCCGAATCTTTGGTTCACAGCCACCTTGGACTTAGCATCAGGAAGCCATCACAGCCCTGCACTGGGTGTGCACTGCTGGCCCAGGCTGGGTGCCCTTTGCCGTGTGCAGTGTGTTTAGCGTAGGCACTCGGTGAGCACTGCTAAATGAACACATGTCAAAGGCAGTTCTTCAGCAAGAGCAGATTCCTATAAATTGAAACCTGCTTCATGTCAGGTGAAGAACCCTTCCAGAATCAGATATGATATGTCTCACTCAGCTAGTAGTAGATTTTCAATAAATAGTAACAATAGCTTTGTTGTCATTTCCTCTTAGATTTAGGGCTCATATAGATGAGCCAAGTGAAAAAACTCGTCTTTCATTCCAGCCTGAAGTTCTTGCAGGTCTCCCACTGCCTGTGCTTTGAGTGTGCTTGTCTTCCGTGGGCTCAGAGTGCGCTTTTATATTAATACTTTGCTATGTAAATTTGAAGAAGTCTGGTTGTCCACCCTCAGCCTTTGTGATTAACTAGTTGAGCTTTTTATTGTATTGTTTACAGTAAATTCACTTGATTTCAAGTCTAGTAGATAATTTGCATTTTCTCCATTCTCATAAACTTGTACAGAATAAATACTTTCACTACAATGAGAAGATGACTCAGTTCTTTGTTGTGGTCTAATTCTCCAAAGTTCTGCTCGTATTTTGAGGTATATAACTAGGGAACAAACATTTTATTTTGTGACTTTGGCTCTTCACACCCCATCTTGGATCATTGCACTCTAAAATCCTGTCCCCTTTCTGGGCGCCTGCTGACTTGGACAGAGCCGTCTCCCTTGCTGACTGTCAAGTTACTCCGCACTACCTTTTTAGCTCTCCCTTGGTGTTCATATCCTTTAAATATTAAGAGGGGTTGTAGGTGTACTTAATGCCACTGACCTGTACACTTAAAAATGGTTAAAATTGTTAAGTTTTATGTTGTGTATATTTTACCACAATTAAAAAATAATGGGGATAATTCTTATATCAGATTTCTAATAAACATCATTGGTGCTTTAACTTCCTCTTATTTGTCTAGGACTAAATGCCTTGCAGTTGTCCCCATACAGATGCAACCTTGGTGGACAGTTGTCACATAGGATGGCTCATTCATGGCCTGGAGCAGCAGGCTTGTGACACTGCCCAAAATCATGATCTTGAGGAAACTAAGAAAATCAGAGAGAGGGCATACGTCACCAACAGGGGGCAAGTCACAAAGTAATAGTTTGTGACTTTCAGTAGAGCAACTTGATAAAAGCACTACTTACTACTTACTGTTTTATTATCTTTATAAAGCTTATCTTCATTTTATAGATGATGAAACAAACTTAGGATGGTTTCAGAGCTATGCAGCTGGTGGTGATAAACGGAATTTGTTTAGCTAGAGCAGCGGTTCTCAACCTGTGGGTTGCAACCCCTTTGTTCCATTTGTAACAACGCGACAATTAGGAAGGTTGAGAACCACTGAGCTAGAGCCTGGGAACATGATGTTCACCAAGAAGCTTTCATTTTTTTCCTGCCCATTCACTGTGTGACTTTAGAAGATGTTATTAAGTTTGTCCTTTAGGTTCTTAACTTTATAGTGAAGATAACTAGGAGTTAATAAAAGTGATGATTAATAAAATCACTTCTGTTGCACATGCTGTCTCAGAAAAGGGTACTAGAAAACATAAGATCTTGTAACTTATTTTTATTATTTTTATCCTTCCTATACAGACACTCCTATCCTAAAGCCAGTATCTCTCTTGAGAAAATGTGATATGAAGAATTCTCCACTTGATCCAGATACATCCACACCTATGAAAAAGAAAAAGGGGTGGCCCAAAGGCAAGAGCCGGAAACCAATCCACTGGAAGAAGAGACCTGGCCGAAAACCAGGGTTCAAGTTGAACCGGAAAATCATGTCCATTTCCACTCAAGAATGCATCGTTGAGCCCCTCGTCTCCATTCCTAAATCTGGACGTAAACTCAAGATGCAAGAGAGTGAAGAAGCTGCTGGATCAAAAGGAGACTTGCCCTTATCCGAAGAAAGGAAGGAAGAGGAGACACCCATGGGAGCAGAGGAGGTTGAAGAGGGAGAGGAAGAGGATACAGCCGGCAGCGAAGTCAGAGCAGCCTCTCCAGTGGACAGCAGCAATAGTCCTGAGATGGAAACGAAAGAGCCCGAGGTGGAGGAGGAGGAAGAGAAACCCCGCCTTGCAGGAGAGCAGAGGCAGACAGAGGAAGAGCATCAAGAACTGGGGGAACAGGAGCAGGAGGAGGAAGATGAGGCCACTGCAGAGACAAACCAGAACGATGACCAGGATGCAGATGATGAGGATGACGGCCATCCGGGGTCAGCAGAGGCACGGGAGCTGGGGGGGCCGCCCGTCAGGGAGGAGGTCAAGGAGGAGCCTGGGGGCCAGGAGTCTTTTTTAGATACTAGTGCGCAGAACAGCAGGGAGAACGTAAAGGACAAAGACGAGACAGAACCAGATTCGGAAGAGGAGCAGCCTTCACATGAGACGTCTGTGGTTTCAGAGCATATGCCAGGGTCTGAGGATGATCATGAGGAAGATCCTCATGCTAAAAAAGACTTAATTGAGTTGAAAGAGGAAGAAGAGATTCCTCATAGCGAACTGGATCTGGAAACCGTACAAGCAGTGCAGTCCTTGACTCAAGAAGAAAGCAATGAGCACGAGGGCGCCTACCAGGACTGTGAGGAAACTCTGGCGGCGTGTCAGACCCTGCAGAGCTACACCCAGGCTGATGAAGACCCTCAGATGTCCATGGTGGAAGACTGTCATGCTTCAGAACATAACAGCCCCATCTCCTCTGTTCAGTCTCACCCCAGCCAGTCGGTCCGCTCCGTCAGCAGTCCCAACGTGCCTGCCCTTGAGAGTGGTTACACACAGATCAGCCCAGAGCCAGGGTCCCTGTCCGCACCCTCTATGCAGAACCTGGAGACCAGCCCCATGATGGATGTGCCTTCCGTATCAGACCACTCGCAGCAGGTGGTAGACAGCGGCTTCAGTGACCTGGGCAGCATCGAGAGCACCACAGAGAACTATGAGAACCCTAGCAGCTACGACTCCACCATGGGCGGCAGCATCTGTGGGAACAACTCTTCCCAGAGCAGCTGCTCCTATGGCGGGCTGTCGTCCTCTAGCAGCCTCACCCAGAGCAGCTGTGTGGTTACCCAGCAGATGGCAACCATGGGCAGCAGCTGCAGCGTGATGCAGCAGAACAGTGTCCAGCCTGCAGCCAACTGCAGCATCAAGTCACCTCAGAGCTGTGTAGTGGAGAGGCCTCCCAGTAACCAGCAGCAGCCGCAGCCTCCGCAGCCACAGCAGCAGCAGCCACCGCCGCCGCCACCAGCACCACAGCCTCCGCCACCCCAACAGCAGCCCCAACCCCCACAACCCCAGCCCCCGCAGCCCCAGCCTCCACCCCCTCCCCAGCAGCAGCCACCCCTGTCACAGTGCAGTATGAATAACAGCTTCACTCCAGCTCCCATGATCATGGAGATCCCAGAATCTGGAAGCACTGGGAACATAAGTATCTATGAGAGGATTCCAGGGGACTTTGGGGCCGGCAGCTACTCTCAGCCGTCAGCCACCTTCAGTCTAGCCAAGCTGCAGCAGCTGACGAACACCATCATGGACCCTCATGCCATGCCTTATAGCCATTCTCCTGCTGTGACTTCCTATGCAACCAGTGTTTCTCTGTCCAATACAGGACTGGCTCAGCTAGCTCCGTCTCATCCATTAGCGGGGACTCCTCAAGCACAAGCCACCATGACACCGCCCCCAAACTTGGCCTCCACCACCATGAACCTCACGTCTCCTCTCCTCCAGTGCAACATGTCTGCCACCAACATTGGCATTCCTCACACTCAGAGGTTGCAAGGGCAGATGCCAGTGAAGGGGCACATTTCCATCCGCTCCAAATCGGCACCGCTGCCCTCTGCGGCTGCCCACCAGCAACAGCTGTATGGCCGCAGCCCGTCAGCGGTGGCCATGCAGGCTGGCCCTCGGGCATTGGCTGTTCAGCGTGGCATGAACATGGGGGTTAACTTAATGCCAACCCCTGCCTATAATGTCAATTCCATGAATATGAACACCTTGAATGCCATGAACAGCTATCGAATGACACAGCCCATGATGAACAGCAGTTACCATAGTAACCCTGCCTACATGAACCAGACAGCACAGTATCCTATGCAGATGCAGATGGGCATGATGGGGAGCCAGGCCTATACCCAGCAGCCTATGCAGCCAAACCCCCACGGGAACGTGATGTACACGGGCCCCGCCCACCACAGCTACATGAACGCTGCCGGGGTGCCCAAGCAGCCGCTCAATGGCCCTTACATGCGGAGATGAGCGAGATAACGCGCAGCAAAAACTTAAATAAATATAAATAAAGGAACCTTTTATACTGACAAACCAGAGAAAAATGGACCTTTTTTCCAGTTAAAATATTGCTGTAGATTTAGAGGAATTTTTCTTTGGTTTATTTTATTTTTTAGAAAACCTGATCTTCTCGTTTTTTGGGTTCATTTTGTTCTGGGTTTTGGTTTTCTTCACAATCTTGAACATTTTACAGTAGAACTCATCTATAAAAGGATTTGGGGATGGGGAAACATGCACAAAAATCTTTTCATAATTAAAAAGAGCCTTACTTTCTTTACACACCACATGGACAGAATTTGTGTAAAAGTGAATTACTTTATCTTAAAGTGTATGTTTCCCCCCACTGTTCGCAGCTCCCAATGTTGTCATTTCTAAATGTTATATATACATCTCAAGGGTGACCGGACCCTTTCCTCCAAACCCAACCTTTCATTTCCTATTTCATTCCAGCAGGAGGCACTTAGGGGTGACTCGGATGGGGACATGGAGAACAACCCAAGCTCCTTAAACTTATTATTATTGTTAATATTATTATTATTATTAATAAAGTAAGGCAGGAAAATGCTTCTCCTTTTAAAATCCCCTCCACTCCCTATCCACACACACACCTCTTGAAACCTTTCCCCAAGAATGTTTCTTTATAAATGGACTTAATTGAAATCTTTGTTTTTCTTGAATCAAGTGTAATATAATTTGTTCTTTTTTAATATTCCCACTTAGCACTCAGAGACACAAAAAATACTGTAAGTCTCAATTAACAGCAGAATCTCAAAGGAAAGCTCTTTGCAATCCTAATCCAGCCTTTGGAGGAATAGAGATGGTCTGTTAACAATCAAGAAGGGGAAAATCAACCTCTTGGTTTTTTACCACCGGGTGAACCAGCCATAACGCACATAGGCCACCCAGCCTCTGTTTTAGCATGTACTTTGAAATGCTGACTAAGGGTCTAGATTCCTGAGCCTTTGACTCTTACACAACTCAAGTAGCAGTCCCCAGTGATTGGCCTCATATGTTCCCTCGTGAAGTGTGGGCGGATGACTTTACATTTCAGTGATTTGAAAAATGCCCGACACACCTTTGACACTGTTTATGTTGGAAGAGATGGCGCAGAATCTGTGTTAGAAGGGAGGTGACGGTGTGACTTTTATAGCTACTTAATGATACATACCTCTAGTTCTCGTTTGTCTGTCGAGATAGTGAGTTCATCCCCTGTGAATCAGAGCGCACAAGCCCCTCTCTGTGAGTGGCCAGTGAGAAGAGGGGCAGACTGACCACCAGCGCAGTGGGGCAAATCTGGACAGTGGGGATTTAGCGGGTTTGTGTGTTGTCCCCAACTGCGTTCTCTTTCTCTTGTGCAGCCAGGTCGCCCGTTCCCTTCCTATTACTTACTCCAGGGATAGGTAAAAATATATATTATATTTATATTCCATCATTAGAAGATGGAGACTATTATACCACTTGGTATGTGCAGTCAAATATCCAAAAGGGGGAAGTAACTGCTTAAAGAAATACCTGTAAGCATTAAATTCTCTCCTTCATTTGTACATTTTATATAAATTTTTAAAGTACCAATTAGGCATTTTAAATTTTTTCAAATGCACAGGTTTGTTGGTTTTTTTATACACTTTAATTGACTTTCTCAATTGAGTGTGTTAGATAGAAAAAGGCAGATTCCACGTCTTACCGCTGTCCACTGAGCATGTGTGGGGCTGTGTAGGGCCCAGTCGCTAGCTCTGTGTAGACTCCTGCAGCTCCCGCCATCTGCGTAGAGCACGCACTGTGCTGCCCTCCCTGCGTCCCCGTCCCCGCAGCAGCTGCGACTTTGCTTCCTCGTTGGGTGGGGATGGGGGCGGGAGGGAGGTGTACTGGGAGGAGGGTGGGTCAAAGCCGAAGGAGAAGCTGTTGGAATGAGGGCTGTGAATTCAGTTTCTGTTGGTTTGCGGTTGTTGTGTTTGGTTTTATTTGTTTCTTTAAAAAAAAAAAAAAAAAAACAAAACTCAATCGGGCAGCTCCCTTTTCCACAAACCTCTTTGTGACTGTAGAACTATTGTAGAAAAAAATGTTCTTTTCTATATTATAAAAGAAATTATCCAACACAATAATATTGGTACCTGTCATTTTTTCACTTCTGTTTAAAAAAAAATGTATTTTTAGCAAGATAACTTGGGTAATCTTCTAAAAAAGAAATTTAAAACCTCACTGTTAGTGACTTTGATGCCTTTTAAAATAAGAGCTTTTTCATTTCATTCCATCTTTAAAATTTTTTATCTTTGTTGTAGAATATTAAAAACTATTTTAAGAAAGATAAAAATTCTCTTTAAAGAGATCTCTAGAGTGTGTGAATAGAGCTCCAGATGCCTCTAAAAGCCGCATGTACAAATGAAGCTAAGTCTATTCCTGTCTGTTTATATTTGCTTTTCCTGTTTTGTAACCTTTGTACTTTGTTCCTGGTGACTTGTAAGCTAAGGGGAAGGGGTGCCTAGGTGCCTTTGTACTTCTCCACATCATGTGCTCCTGGGCCAGTGGGCCGCCCTTCCTCTACTTGTATGTAATATCTTTTCCCCCCCCCTTTCTAGCAAGTACTTTCAAAAGAACTCTGTACATTTTAACATAAAAAAAAATAAATTATGTTGAGCCATTTTGGATGTCTGTCTTGCATGTGGAATTTTTCTCCCCAAATATTTCAAATTCTTCAGTTCTTCCTCAGAGAGGCCTTTTCATATTCCTCTTTATTATTATAGCAGATACAAGTTCATGGCCTTTCCCACAAGAGGAGAGCACAAGTTCACAAGGAGTAGGGGGCTCGGAGGCTCCCACGTGACAGGCACAATCACAATCTAGGAGTGCATGGCACACCTCCTGAGTGAAGGACTCAACCACAGCTCAGACTTTACCTAACAGATGCAAACAATGTAGCCTAATCGTAGGGACCCTCATACTAATCCTAAAAAAAGGATACTGCAAATAAGGTCACGGGAACTTGCAAATAATTTTTGTTTGATTTAAAATAAAGTGAATAAATAAAAGCATATGAAAATGAAAACTCTGACAGACATTGTAGAGCAGATTGTTTTTCTGATTATAAACATCAAAGCTATTAATTCGTTAAATACATCATTTGCTTTGTTATACGCACAAAAAAGTTCCTGGCCTTTGCTTTGAAGTTTCAGTTTTCACTCGTGTACATGTTTAAATGCCAACAATAGAGTTGGTTTTTCCTTTTCCAAAGAGGTGTGATAACTTCATGTGGACTTTGTAGGGAAGTCCATATGAAACGTAGTTTAATTCACCCACCAAAGAGAAGAAATGAGTTGAATAAGTTCTAGACTTAATGAAGGAGTAATGTTTTATTATTTTGTAACAATGTTTCTAAGGGAAAGCATTTTTTTCCCTGAAATTTTTACCTGACTGTGTAACCTAGAAAGATTCGTCATCCTTCTTTTACCAGAATTTATAAGATACTAAACATGGATGACACGTTTTGGTGCTATCTCTGAGTTGTGCTTGCCTCTCATCGTTTAGAATTTGGGATAGGAGGCAGATTCCAGATCATTGGATTGAGCATTAGGAAATTGAACTTGATTTCTGCAGTAGGGAGTGAAGCAAGCACAAATGTTAACCTCCACACTTTACCTGGCCTTTCACACTGAGTTAGAAGTTTAGGAATTTAGGACGTTACCTATAATAGATACTTGTTCTAATAGGCAGATAGTCTTGTCATCTCCAAAAGGAAAGTGTGAGTCCCTTGATTCATTCATTTGCTCAAGTGATCGTGATGCGGACACAGGCTCTGTTGCTGAACTGTGTGTGCAGTGAACTGACTGTGCCACTGCCGAGTACCTGCCTTAAGGGAATTCTGGTTTTCCTATAAAAGAGATAATATATGAGCAAAGACTTTTTTAAGTGTCAACACCCCACTATGTGTTACATTAAGTATAATTTGAATTAATTGTAAACCCCATGCATAGCAACTCAAGAACGAGCTCCTCTGAGGAGGGACAGTGCTCCCACTTCTTAGTCTGTCCACCCTCTGGCCCTCACTGCATCAGGCGAGTAGAGGTGGGTGGGGAGTGTCCCACTCCAGAGCGTGTACACTGCTGAGAAGCCTGGCCTGTCCATGTCAGTGTCTGTTGTCACACATGAGTAACTGGAGCACAGGAATCACATTCTCTAGAGCAGTGGTTCTCAACCTTCCTAACGCCACGGACCTTTAATACAGTCCAAAGGGGTCGCGACCCACAGGTTGAGAACCGCTGCTTTACTGAAGCACGTATCAGGCTGATAATTTTTATTCACTGAACACCTTATCAGGCTGATAATTCTAGCTCTTTAGGTGAAAGTTGTTTTAAGATTCTCCAAATTATAGCTTAGGCAATGTGAGGCGACTTCTACCATATTTCTTCCTGCAGTCTTTTCATAATGTACAAGAAATGGGTCAGTGGTGATGCTAATTGAAAGGAATCATGAAAGGAGAAACGAAAAATAACGACCCTTGTTGGCAAAACTCATGCAAGGCTCATGCTGACAGGTGGGGGGGGGAGGCGGGGGGGCGGGGGAAGAGCTTTGCTTCTTATCCTTGACGTGACCTTCAAAAAGTCCAAAATCAAGTGAACTTTCTGTAAACAAAAGATCATTTAGAGGCTCTGCGCTTGTGGCTCAAGTGGCTAAGGTGCCAGCCATATACGCCAGAGCTGGCGGGTTCGAATCCAGCCCTGGCCTGCCAAACAACAATGACAACTACAACCAAAAAATAGCCGGGTGTTGTGGTGGGCACCTGGGTCCCAGCTACTTGGGAGATTGAGGCAGGAGAATTGCTTAAGCCCAGGAGTTTGAGGTTGCTGTGAGGTATGATGCCATAGCACTCTCCACAGGGAGACAGCTTGAGGTTCTGTCTCAAAAAATATATATATATATCATTTAGAGTAACACTTTTAATGCTGGTAAATGTCTGGATTTTTTGAGCATGGTCATTTAATTAAAAGACTCCAATCCCCAGAACCAAAACAACTCTTTTTTAAATAAATGTCTGTTAAGGGAAAGGATGGTTTGTTATATAAGTTGGTATGGTTACGTAATGTAACCCAGGCCTTTGGGTTTTCTTTCCAGAGTGACAGCTACAAATTGGGCTTAATGGAGATTCCTTGCTGCACTAACAGAGAGCTTAAGCACTGTTACCTAGGTTCAATAAGGCCTCAAAGAGGAGGCAGCTGCAATCTCTGCCTGAAATAAGGAAAACCCAGGGTTATGATGGATGTTTGGTTTTGAGATCTCTTAAAACACTAGACAAAGACAGTCGTAGGGAATTGTTTTCTTACATTTTCTTCAAGGACAAAAAGATTCTAACATTTAACTCGGCTAAATAGACATTTCTGAAAGCCATATTCAAAAAATAAGTATTAAATATTTTCTGGAATGATGAGTCCGTTTTTTTGTTGTTTTATTTTTGAGATAGTCTCACTATGTCACCCTTTGGTAGAGTGTTGTGGCATCACAGCTCACAGCAACCTCAAACTCTTAGGTTTAAGTGATTCTCTTGCTTCAGCCACACAATAGCTGAAAATAGCACAATGCCTGGCTATTTTTCAGTTGTTGTCATTGGTTGTTTAGCAGGCCCAGGCTGGGTTCAAACCCACCGGCCCGGGTGCATGTGGCTGGTGCCCTAACCACTGAGCTATGGGTTCCGAGCCGATGTGTTCATTTTATTTTATACAAGTACAAAGACAAGCAAATGTCCAGAAGCAGGAGGAGCTGAGGGAAGCCTGTCACCTGTGAGTAGAGTAAGCACTCTGCAGGGGCCGGCCAGCTAACTGGAGTTCCTATCAATGTGCCTTGAAAAACTGGCATCTGCTTCATGTTAGAACAATTGAGTCACTCAGGTCACCTCTCACGTTACTTATATTGAGAGCTTTTTGAGCTCCAGAATCTTATATTTTAAAAAATTTCCTACAAAGCCTTTTCATTGATATCCTAACTTTAAAGTCTAAGGGCAGTGCCTGTGGCTCAGTGAGTAGGGTGCCGGCCCTTAACCCAGCCCTGGCCAAACTGCAACAACAACAACAAAATAAAGTCTATTGCAAACAAAGTAAAGAGAAACATTCATAATTTCTTTGCTAGGCCTGCCTCGTGTACAACAAGTGTAATTGATCTATTATTTTTAATAAAAATTAATTTTTAAAAACGGCTAATCAAGCAGTTTTGATTAAGTCAAGTCAATAATGGTCAAAATAATTGAATCTGATTGGTTTTCCAGAGAAAATGAAAATATATATTGACAAGGAGGCAGTGATATATATTGAAAATGAAAATATATAGACAAGGAGACAGTGATGAAAGTTTTAAGGTAATTACATGATTTCAAAGAGGATCGAGCACCTCTTTAAAGAAAGTAATAAGAATTGACTAGGACTCCTACTGGACAGGCTCAAAGTGTTCTTGATGGAAAGCTTTGAATCTGAATAACGGACTATTGCAAAAACAATTTTAAATGCCCAAGAAAGTGACTTTACGATATTAAAGGAACAAAGGAAAACAAACCAGCCATGGCCACCCAGCTGAGCTGAGCCCTCCCAGGGGCGGTGGCAGCGGGCTCCCGGCAGGCACGACCCCTCTCTGTGGGGGCAGCTCAGTCTTCAGCTCCAGGCTCAGCCGCCTTCCTCTGCAGCTTCAGCCATCACAGGAAACGGTGAGAATGCCCGGAGAGTAAAAGGGACCTGGTTCCCCTACGAATTTCTTTAAGCTGAAAAGAAAGCATATACAGAAGAGTCCATAAAACACGTACAGGCCCCCAAATGGAACAGCAGCCCAACAGTAGCCATCCACCCTGGCTTGGGGGACCCCATCCCTCCCAATCAAAGATAATCACCATCCAGACTTAAGAGTTAAAGACTTTATTTTTCTTGCATTTTATTACTAGGAGTGCATTTTTGTTTGTTTTGAGACAGACTGTCCCTCTGTCACCCAGGCTGGAGTGCAGGGACATCATTGCAGCTCACTGCACCCTCCAGCTCCCAGGCTCAAGGTATCCTCTTGGCTCAGCCTCCAAGCACCTGGGACTACAAACACTGCACCATCAAGCCTGGCTAAGTTTTCTAATTTTCGTAGAGATGGAGGTCTCACTATGTTGCCCAGGCTGGTCCTGAACCCCTGGTCTGAAGCTATCCTTCTGCCTCAGCCTCCCAAAGTGATGGGATTCCAGGCATGAGCAACCATGCCCCGCTCCTAGGTGGGCATTCTTAAACATCATTGCTCCATTTTGTCTGGCTTTGAACTTCATAGAAATGGAATCATGGGGTGGCGCCTGTGGCTCAAAGGAGTAGGGCACTGGTCCCATATACTGGAGGTGACCGGGGCCAAAAACTACAAAAAAAAGAAAAAATGGAATCACGTACTTTGAATCTTTGCATCTGGCTTCCCACAACATGTTTGTGAGATTCATTTATGTCGGTTGATGATGTAGTTCGTTTATTTTCATTGTTATTAAATGACTACAAAAGTGTATTTATACATTCTAAAGGTGACAGATACTTAGGTTCCAGTTTGTATTATTACAAATGGTGTTTAGCCGCATGTAGCTTCTGGAACACAGTCGAAGACCTTTCTCCTAGGTATGTCCCTGAAAGGTGAGCTGTGGGTGACGGGGCAGGTGCTGCCCTGGATAACGCCAGACAGTTTGCCAAAGTAGCCGTTCCCGTCGGCCGTGTATGGGGGCGCCTGGTCCTCCACATACTCTTTGATAATTGATTTTCTCCAGTATTTTAATCTCTGCCAACCTAGCGCATGAAGAGCAGAATCTCCCTGATTTTCTTCTGTGTTTTCCTGACTACCACCAAGGGTGAATGCCTTTTCACATGCTCCCTGGCTATTTGAAGTTCCTCTTCCCTGAACTGTTTGTCCAGGTCTTCGTCTTTTTCTTGCTGTTTTTCAGAGTAATCTGAGGTCACACTGCTTGCATTCGTCAGGCAGAGTCCAAGTTGTAGTTGTGCCCTTCACCTTGGAGGTGTGCCACGTCCCCTGCATGTGTCTGTTAGATGGAAGCACATCCTCCCCTTCCTCCTCCTTCTCCTTCCCTCCTGAATTGAGTTTTTCTCCCATGTGGGTGTGTATTAGTTTATTTACTGGCTCCCTATCAGTATTGAGCACATTGGATACTTGGTTTTCCATTCTTCTGATGCTTTACTAAGGAGAATATTCTCCAACTCCATCCAGTTTAATACAATAACAAAAAAAAAATGTAAAGTCTCCATTGTTTTTACAGCTGAATAATACTCCATGGTATACAAATACCACAGTTTGTTAATCCTTTCCTGGGCACTTCAGCTGTTTCTACATCTTAGCGATTGTAAGTTGAGCTGCAATAAACAGTCTAGTGCAAATGACCTTTTTTCTTCGGGGTGCATGCCTGGTAATGGGGCGTTATTCTTTTTGAAGGCTGCAGTGCGGTGAGCTGTCAGGGCAGATGCTTTGCTAAGAGGTTCATTCAAACCACATTTCCCTTTTTCCTGTGGTCCCTTGAGTTTTCCAGGGAGCACAGGTGTTGAACCCCTCCCAGTGCGTCTCCCTGCGCAGGGCTGCACAGGGGACGTGCCCCGGCATGTGGGAATGAAAGGCGCAGCTCTCACACGCAGGGGCGGCCTCAGCTTCTTGTCTTCTGCATGCACTTTCTTTCTGCTCCTTCCCGGGGCGTGAACCCTGAATCCTGCAAACCCCGTCTGTGATGTCTTGCCATTTCCCTCTGTCATGGTGGCAGCTGTGGAGGACGAGGAGCAGAGCCACATGTGCCGGCACCAGCGGCCTTGTGCCCCTCATCTGGGAGGGCCTTGTCTCTCTCTTACACCTCCACAAGGCCCCAAGCCACCACCCCACTGCTCAGCACTCACACAAGCCCTTGACTGCAATATGGAGTCAGCATTTTAGAAATTCCAGGAGGAAAAAACGAAAAGGTCATTAAAAGCCCAAAGTAGTTATGAATGTTTTATCAAAGAAATGCCAGGCCTGCTGTGTCTAACCTGGTCTAACACAAGTGCTCTGAGTAGTTTTACATTAATTAAAAATCTGTAAGTCTAATCACATTTGACAAGCACTCGAGGAAAACCAGTATTAAAGAAATGCACACTGAATCCTTAAAAATTAAAAGACTTTTTAGTGAAACGGTCACCCTCCCTTTTGCCCCCTGCCTTTGGGTGACGTTCTGGCATTTGAACTTGGTGTATGTTGAATCTTCTTAAGGCCAGGCCCACAGTTACAGAAAATTCACTGGAGGAAAAAACAAAGCTGCCTCTCAGGGTATGTTTTTAAAACAAAAGGGCAGGAGGAAAAAAAAGACATGCCTTCTGGAGCCAGAAAGAGGTTAAGGAACAGAAAGGCTTTTTGCAGTTGGATTGAGGGAAGAGGCATGCGGGAGAAAACAGTCTGCTAATGAACGCACAAAAGCCTGACATTAATGACGACGACACACTTCAGATGATGAGTCCACTTTCAAAGCACACGCAAAGAAATTTACTAAAAATAATCAGGCTGGGCACAGTGCCTCATGCCTGTACTCCCAGAGCTTTGGGAAGCCAAGACAGGAGGATTGCTTAAGGCCAGGGGTATGAGACCAGCCTGGACAACATAGTGAGACCCCATCTCTACCAAAAGCAAAGAATTAGCCAGGCCTGGTGGTGGGCGCCTGAAGTCCCAGCTACTCAGGAAGCTGAGGCAGGAGGAGTTTGAGGGAGCCATGAGGACACTACCGTACTTCAGCCTGGGTGACACTGAGCCCTGTCTGTACAAAAAAAAAAAAAAAAAAAGGAAAACATACAAACACCAGGATGCTCTGGAGGGCTCACAAAAAAAGGTTGTGGACTTAATTACTTACGTCAATATATATTAATTATAGATGTCAATGATGTGGTATTATCACAGAGTCTGCTGTGTGCCAGCTCTGTTAGAGGCACTGGAGGGCCTACATTCTAGTGGGGGATGCAGGGAGGCCTCCAGTACGTGATTAAACACCAACAGTCACGATCTAAGGACCAAAACACAGGTGGAGGGAGATGAAGTTTTAGATAAAGTGGCTACTTAGGGAAGATTGTTGGGGCTGCACTGTGTCCCCTGCCCCCCAAAGTCATATGTTCAGGTCCTAATCCCACCCCTCCAGTATGTCAGAATGTGACGATTTGAAGACAGCACTCGTGAAGAGTTAAAAAAGTTAATGTGAGGCATAACCCGGGGCCTGGCCCAGGATGACTGGTGTTCTCATAAGAGGAGATCAGGACACAGACGCACCCAGAGGAGAGGATGTGTGAAGTCACAAGGAGGAGAGGGCTGCCTGCAAGCCACAGAGGGAGGCCTGGGAAGAGCCAGGGTCTGCCGGCACCTTGATCGTGGACTAGCCAGCAAGGGAGGGCTGGGAAGAGCCCAGCCCTGCCAGCACCTTGACTTCCAGCATCCAGAATTGTGAGAACACGAATCCCTGTTGCTCAGGGCACATGGTCTCTAGCACACTGTTACAGCAGCCCTAGCAAGGGGCCTCACCGAGAAAGTAACTTTTGAGTAAAGTTGAGAAGAAAGTGAGGGATGAGCCAGGCAGATGGGGTTAGACAGAAGGAGCAAAGGACCTGAAGTAGGGAGGTGACTGCTGTGGCCAGAGCAGCGGGAGGGGAGAATGAGGGAAGCCATGGTGCTCTCTCTAAGGTGGGGCACTGCTGGAGGATTCTGAACAGAAGAGTGTGGCATGGTCTGATCCAATTTCACTAGATCACTGTGGCTACTGGTTGGAACAGAAGTTGGGTAGATGAGGGGGGCAGGGAGCTGGTGGGCCATCCACACTTCAGGGAGAGAGGAGGGCAGAGGGCTGAGCTCTGTGTACAGTTTGAAGGCAGAGTTGGGGGATTGGCAAAAAAATCACACGTGGGATTTGAGAGAAAGGGAAGAGTCAGGAGAAGTCCAGGGTTTGTGCTCCGAACTCGCAGGGAGGGAGCTGCCATTGTCTGGGTGGGACGGATCTATGGAGAAGTCTATGGATCCATCTGGAGACGGCGTGCCCAGAACTGGACCCTGAACTTCAGGGGAGGGTGCAGGAACCGCAGGCTCAGGGGAGCACTTGGTGTGTGGGTATAGGAAGAAAAGGGGCCCAGGGACAGCCCCAGGACACGCAATGTTGCAAGGTGGGAGGAAGAAGGTGCAGACCCACAAATGGGGGAGAAGCAGGCTCAGCCGGGGCCTCGGGGACTAGGGCTGCTGATTTTGCAGACGTGGGAGTGGCTGTGGCCTCCTCTGTGGATGCTGCAGCAGTGTGCCTTGTCACATGGGACTGGATCAGAATAAGGCCGCAAGACCCCAGAGGACAGGAATGGGGTTCCTCAGGCTAAAAATTGGGTCGGGAATGCTTTTAGAAGAAGGGCCCATTGAGTCAGGAAGGGGGAGGAGGCGTCCTCAAGTCTGTCCAGTGCATACTTACCTGCTCTGGGCAAAGCGCCAGGACAGGGGCTCCACCCTGGGGTCAGCCCTACCCAGCTTTCTGCCCCACGTCCTTCCCACTCCAGTCCAGCCGAGTGGCCCAGTTCTGGTGACAGAGTCCTTTTCCTGTTCTCAGAGCAGTCCTGTCTCAGCTCTGACTCATCTCCCTCCTCCCATACAGCACCACTGTGTACCCTAAAGCTCTGTGTCCTTCAGGTGGCCATGGGCAGAAGGTGTGTGCAGACACAGACAGCCTGGGCCCCGATCCTGGCAGTGTCCCCACACAGGTAACATTAACACTGGTCACTCAGCTGTGCCCTGAACCACAGTTCCTGCAGCTCTGGGTGGGTGCGAGGATCAAGAGAAACAACAAACCCGGAGCTCTGAGCTCTGGGCATGAATGAAGGTCTGCAGGGCCCAGAGTGGCCAGTGGGTCAGGGGGAGGGGCAGGCAGGCTCCTGACTTGCCCTGGAAGTTCTAACAGAAGGGGATCTGGGGACGGTTCCGCACACCTGCACCTGGGAGGAGGCGAGACCTTGCAGAGGGGCTGGGGAGGAGGCTGTGCAGGCCCGTCCACACGTGGGGACAGAGAGCTTTGGGCGAGGCTGAGGTGTGAGGACAGAAAGCCCTCCCCACGGCTGGTGTGAGGGGGGAGATAGGATCCAGGAGAAACTGGGTGGGGGGCCTGGGCAGCCACCCTGAGAGTCCCTTCACATCATTGGCAGGAGCCTGGAAGCTGCTAAGGCTTCTTAATAGGGAGAGAAGGAAGTGCTGGGGGCTGAATTGTGTCTCCCAAAAGATGCTCTGGTTCTAAGCCCCAGAACCTGTGGCTTTGACCTTGGGACTTGTGCACATATGGCTTGGGGAAAGGGTCTTTGCTGATGATCAGATCAAGGTGAGATCATTACTCTGGGCCCTCACCTAAAATAACTGGTGTCCTTCTAAGAAGAGGACACTTGCACATAGGGACAGACAGACAGAGGGAAGATGACAGACTCCAGAAAAGGCTGTCTCCAAGCCAAGGAACAGCTGTGCCACACGCGTGAGGAGTGAGGCTGAGAGCTCTCAGGAGGGACCAACTCCGCTGTGTCTTGAGATCTCCAGCTCTACAGCTGGGACAGTGCGTACCCACGTCCACTTGTGAAGACTTGTGACAGGATCCAGACCAGCAGTGCAGCCGCTGCTTGCCTCAGGCAGCTGCGAGGCAGGGGATCTGGCCAGCAGGTCACTGCCAACACCTAGGGGACAGCTTCCCAGGGCCTGTGCAAGGACACTGTCCTGGAAGAGGGAGGGCAGGGGCGAGTTTGAGCAGACGCCAGCCTCCACGAGCAGCAAGGCCACTTGATTTGGAGGACAGGACTTAGACGTGTGTGACGACTTCCCCACTGTTAAGAAAACCTGCTTTGAGTGGCGCCTTGGCTCAGTGAGTAGGGCACCAGCTCCATATACCGAGGGTGGGCGGTTCAAACCCAGCCCCGGCCGAACTGCAACAAAAAAAAATAGCCGGGCGTTGTGGCGGGCGCTTGTAGTCCCAGCTGCTCAGGAGGCTGAGACAAGAGAATCGTGTAAGCCCAAAAGCTGGAGGTTGCTGTGAGCTGTGTGACGTCATGGCCCACTACTGAGGGCGGTAAAGTGAGACTCTGTCTCTACAAAAAAAAAAAAAAAAAAAAGAAAAAGAAAAAGAAAACCTGCTCTTTGTATGACCCCATTCACAAGGCCAGGCTGCACCTGTGGAGTCTGTGCAGATGCTCGGGTGGAGGAAGGATGCGTCCTGCAACCCCAGGAGCTGCTGTGGGGGGCTGGCAGGGAGCAAGAGCTCAGGAGGGTGGAGTATGCCTAGGAAAATACCCCCTGAGACAGTAAGAAATACTCATGCTGGTCTCTGACCCTGCCTCTGGTTCCTGGCACAGAGCTCCAAGCACCCTGTAGGAAGGGGTGAGGGAGGAGCTTCTGCCCCAGTGTCTGCGTTGACTCCTGTTTCTGAGACTGAGTTATTTCCTGAAAGACCTCATGCAGCACACAGCTCCTAAATCCCACGGACTTCCCCAGTGTTGGGACATTCTGTTCTAATGGGGCAACTCTGGATGGTTCCCCCTAGCCCAGCCAGCGGACTGGTTGCCAGGGAGGGTTGGAACTTTTAGTTTTCAAACTCCAATGAGGGCAGAGGAGCTGAGGGTTGAGTTGATCCAACCATGTCATCAATCAAACCCATATCATGAAGCCTGCATAGAAACCTTCGTAAAAGCCCAAAGAACAGGGTTCCGAGAGCTTGCTGCAGCTGAGCACATGGTGGTGCCTGGGGACCCTACACGGCTAGGGAGCTGCTCCCCATGCACCCTGCCCTGCGCGTCTCTCCCGTGTGGCCGTACGTCTGAACTCCCCTTATAAGAACCGAGTAAATGTGCTTCCCTGTGCTGTGGGAACTGCTCTAATTAATCAAACCCAAAGAAGGGACTGTGGGAACCCCGATTTATAGCTGGGTGGTCAGAAGTGAAGGCCACAGCCTGCACCTTGGAACTGCCATCCGAGGTGGGGGCACCTGTGGGAATGAGCCTCTCTCCTGTGGGACCACAGGGCAACTCCAGGTGGGCAGCAGAGAACCGGATGGAGTGATAGAACCCCTAGCTGGTTCCACTAGAGAAATGGCCAGTGTGCGGGAACCCTCCTGCCAGCATTCTGGTGATCAGAGGTGACGTGTTACGTTCACTGCCATGTGGAACAGTGTGTGAGAGTAGAGAAATATGTTAGTTTTTCCCACCTCAAACAACCATCAACCCAATTAAAAGACATGCTGTGAAAGAGGTATTAAAATGTTCAATAAACACAGAAAAGGATGTTCAGCTTCTTTAGTCATCAGAAAAATGCAAATTAAAACCACTGTAGGTTAGCATCGCTCACCCACCAGATTGGCCGAAGTGAAAACAGTGATGCCAAGAGGTGGAGAGGACGGAGCGTCTGGACCTCTCCCCTGCTGCTGGAGCACAAAGGGGCCTCACCGCTTTGCAAACTGCAAATCAATATCCCATAAGAAACCCTTGACCTAGAGAGGCAGGGACCACAGAAAGTTTTGTTCCTTGTCAGATGCCAGCTGAATAGAATTGAATATACAACAGAACCTCTGTAAGGTGACCCCCCAAGGGACTGGAACAAACTGGTCAGTGTAAGGAGGTGGTCACATAAGGAAGGAGGCCTGCCGTGCTGATACGTACCTGTGGTGCATGTCCAGTTTATGAGAATTAGGTCAACCGAAGGAGCCGGACAGCATAGGAGGTGCCAGCTATGGGGGTCCTACTGGGCACAGAACCACTGATCCAAGAGATAGGAGGAGGAAAAGGAGAAAGTGGGGTCTCGGGACCTAGGGAAGGGCACATCCAGGCTGGGCACTCCAGGGAATGACGTTCAAGATGGGGTGACAGGGGTGGGTGGGTGGAGAGGACAGAGTTCAGACTGCATTGAGGCAAGGAGGGGAGAGGGGGAAGCTGTCACATGCAGCCAGGGGTCTTCCCTTTCCTCTAGGAAGTACTCGGTCAAGTCAACTTGCAGGGGGACACAGGAGAGCGAAGGGGGCCAGCCCAGAGCGAGAAGAGCAGAGGAGAGTGTGGGCTCACAGGCCCAGAGGGCCACGTGGAGGTTGAGTGAACATGGGAATTTTATTCTAGCATTTTCAAAGAATCCAAACGTAAAAGCTTTTGTTTTCTCAGGATACTTTGGCTTACAGGCTGTTTCATCTCTTCAAATTCCACCCCGGAAAACTCAATTATTAAAAGGATGTATTGCCTTCGTTTGTAACCCTTGGACAGGAAATTAGGAGTTCTTGAGCTCAAAGTCCACCTTTGCTATGAACCCCTGACATTTTGGACAAGCGTAGGGCAGAGTGAGAGCTCTCCTCAAATATTTGAAGGGCTCTCACCCAGAAGCAGCTGGCACACACACTCAGGGAGCCGGCTGAGCTCCATGGGGAGCAGAGAGCAACCCTCCTGGGCAGGCCGTCCAGCAGTGGTTAGGCCTGGGTACTTGAGAGTGAACAGAGAACCCTCCTGCCCACTGGGAAATGGCAAGGTAATTCCTCCCAGTTCCTGAGATTCTGCTTGCCTTCCTGTTCCACCCACCTACAATCATGCCTCCTGCATGGCTGTTCCTGGACCAAACTTGGGCTGGACACCTGTAGGGTGTGGCACTGGGCTATGAATCATGGGGCCACCTCTGACCATCTGCGCCCTCAGAATGTGCAAGGCTGATCAACATTGTCAGCACTGTTGTTTCTGAGGGGGATCAGAGCCCAGGGAGCCTTCCCTCTCACCCTCCCTGTGGGTCATTACCTCTAGCAGGGCAGTACAAGCACCCTCTCTAAAGACTGACTGCTTGGGTTCACATCCTAGGCCAGAATGTACTAGCCATTGACCTCAAACAAGTTTCTCATCACCTCCATCTCTCAGTTTCCTTATCTGAACATGGTGATGAAGGAGGCACCTGCCTGCTGGAGCCACTTTTAGTGTTAAATATGCTTAGTAGAATATCTAGTGCACTCATTATGTTATAGCTATTTATATTATTTAGTTCAAGAGGCAGCTTTTATCTTGGGAAGCTTTATTAATTATTAATAATGTTTCCTTAAAAAAACACAAATTGGTCTAGTTGCATAAATGCAGCACACAGGATGGGGTCGGGGAACCAGCTGGCAATCTTAGGGATGAACATGAAGATATAAAAATGAACTTCCCTTGCCACCACTTAACAACTAAATAAAAAGGTCCCATTGAAATATGGAATCTCCTTGAATAATAAGCACCCCTGAGGAGAAAGGAAGAAGAGGAGCTTCTGGAGCTGTCTTCCGCACTGGAGTTTAGACTCCTGTGCCTGACACTTCCCCACTTATCCAAGTGAGCAGTGGGAGTCAGTGGGTCTGGATTCTGACTCTGTCTCATTGGAGTGTGATCTCAGGGTGGCCACTTAAACACACCCAGTCTGTCTTAGTCCATTTGTGTTGCTGTAAAGACTGTTCCTTAATGAAATGTTTTTCCTTTGAGTTGGAGATTTTCTTTTTCAAAGGCTCCTATAAGGACTGAGACCTATAGGGGACCTCAGGGGTCTGGGGAAAAATATCTGAGGCTGGACAATTTATAAGGAAAAGATGTTTATTTGGCTCACAGCTCTGCAGGCTGTACCAGTAGTGCAGCGCCAGCATCTGTTAGGATAAGGGCCTCAGGCTGCTTCCACTCCCCCACCTCTCTGTGCTCATTTCCCCATCTTCAAATGGTGACAATGCTGGTGCAATAGAAATTCAGCTGTTTTTATTATGATCCCTTAAGCCAGTGCACACTAAATGTGTTGAGTGCTTCAGCACATGGTCATGAAGCCCTACTGTGTGTCAGGCACTTGGCAAGGTGCTGCAGAGACAATGAGCTAAGCCAGGCACCAGCCCTTCCCTTAAGGAGCTTAAAGTGTGATGGGAAAGGGGCGGCGCCTGTGGCTCAAAGGAGTAGGGTGCTGCCCCATATACTGGAAGTGGTGGGTTCAAACCCAGCCCCGGTCCAAAAAAAAAAAAAAAAAAGTGTGATGGAAAAGACACGTGTTGATCCAATCACATCAGTATAAAACTACACTTAAGGTGTCACAAAAGCAGCACACATAGTGTCACAGTGAGAGGGCAGAGTCAGTCTGGGGACCTAGAGGTGAAAATGGCTTTGACATCTGACAAGTGTGTTGGAGTTGCCAGATTGGGATTAGGGGTGATGTGGGTGGGAGTGGCCATACAGCAGTCTGGGCAGCAAGAACACAAGGCTCTCTGGACCGACAGCATCAACCTGTCCCAAAGCTGCTGAGGCTGGAGCAAGTGACCAGGGCAGACCTAGCATGAGAGGAGCTGGGCAGGAAGGGCCCAATCATTCAGGCCCTTACAGGCCATGGAACAGATTTAGATCTTCCTCCTAGGAGCAGAAAGGAAGGATGTTAAGTGTAGAAGTGACAAAAAAAAAAAACAGCTCAAGACTAAAGTGTGCAGGAGGGACAGGTGGGTGGCAAGAGTGGAAGCAGGTGTGTCCCCGAGGAGAGGGAAGGTGCAGGGGGCACAAGTCCCTCTGTGCTTGCTGGCAGGTGAGCGGGCCTGGGGAGCTGCGGTGCAAAACACAGTACCCACGAGTCCAGTGTAGCCAGGAAGCAATTAAAATGTGCTGTAAATACACACTGAATGTTGAACTTGGGATGTAAGAATGTAACATATCTTTATGCCCATTGCATGTTGGAATATTTTGAATATACTGAATGAAAATCCATTATTAAAATTTTACCAGTTTCTTCTAATTTTTTTTTTAAACGCAGCTATTTGCAAACGTAAGCTCCAAGTGGGCTTGGTATCAGTGGTTCACATTATGTCTACAGCGGGAAGGGAAGACAGTCCAGCATCTAACTCCGGGAAATAATCTTCAGAGCAAGGCTTCTGCCCGCACCGTGATCCCAGGTGAGCGTCCAGGGGAGAGGACGGTGGTGGGACAGGGAGATGGCGGGTGTTGGGTCCCCTGAAAAACAAGCGTGGAGGCCGCAGAGGAGCCCCAGGCGGGGCCCCGCCACCCGGGTCTGCGCGGCGTCGTGTCCGGGTGCCGTGGCCAGCTCCTCTCCCCGCTCCAGTGCGCGCTGGTCAGGTGCCCACACGGAGCCCTGGGTTTACGGAAGCAGGAGGCCGACTATTTCTTAACGACTCTCCTTCGAGTCTTAAATATTGTTCACAACTCCCTCCTCAGCCGTTCGCAGAGACCTGCTGGCCCCACCAGCCGCAGAAAGCGTGGGAGGGGATGGCCGCCGCGCAGACAGAGGGGCAGCTGCTCCCAGGTGGGCCCGGCGTCCCCGCGGGTCACGTGGCCGGGCGGCCACGCGCCAGCCCCTCCCCCACCCCGTGCCCGCAGTCGGCCCGGCAGGTGGTTCTGAGCCGGGACGCGAGGGAGGGGGCGTCAGGCGCTGGGGGAGGGGGCGGGCGGTCCCTGGCGCGGAGACCTCGTATCCCGTCAAAGGGAGACTAAAGGAAAACAGCTCCCTGGATCCCGGACACGTTTTCTATCTGTCATTGGTAAATATGCAAATGAAAGGCCCACAAGGTCTGCGAGGGGCAGATGGAGCTCTCGGCGGGCGACCGAGGCGGCCGGCTCTTCCCAGGGCGCCCCGCCGGGCCGCGGCGCAGGCTCCGTTTGGCGCGCCCGGGCCCGCAGCGGCCGACACTGGGGGGCGCCCCAGCGCCGCGCCCGGCCCCGCCTGCCCGCCCGGCCGGGCCTCCGCGCCCGCGATGCCGCCGTTCTCGCCGCCGCTGCCGGGCGCGCGGGTCCGCGGGGTCGCCTGGGCGCTGGGCCGGCCGGCCGCCGCAGCCTCCCGGCGGCCCGAGGCGGGGTCGGCCGCGGCGCCCGCGCAGCAGCTCCGCGTGGAGCGGCCGGCTTTGTCCCCGACGGCGCGGGCCCGAGCGTCTGGCGGCGGCCGCACTGCAGTGGCGGAAGCGGGGCGCTCGCAATGCAGCAGCGCGGCCGCCGAGCCGCGTGGAGCCGGCGGGGCCCCCGGGCCGCCCGCTGCCCCCGCACCCCCCTGCGCTGACTGCCCGAGCGCGCCCCCCTGGCGGCCCGCTCGCCGCTCGCCGCTCGCTGCAGTGCGAGCCGCCTCCCCGCCCCCGCCCCCCGCGCCGCCGCCGCCGCCGCCGCCGCCGCCGCCGCAGGAGAGGGAGGAGGGACGGAGGGAGGAGGCGGCGGGCCGAGCCCAGAGCCCGTCCCGGGCGCCGGCGAGCCAGCTGGGGCCGCGGCGGCAGCGCCATCCGGGGGCCGCGCCTCGCCCTCCGCGCGCCCGGCGCCCGCCTTCCCCGCCGGCCCCGCCGCAGCCTCGCGCGGCGGGGACAGAGCTCCGCTCCGCAGAGCACAGAGACTGCGTCCCTCGCTCCTCGGGAGGGTGTCGCCCCCTGGATCGCCAAGTGCGAGGGTCCGGGCGGCGGGCGCCGGCGCGCCGTGACCCGCCATGGCTCAAGCGGCCAAACAGCTGAAGAAAATCAAAGACATCGAGGCGCAGGCTCTCCAGGAGCAGAAGGAGAAGGAAGAGTCCAACAGGAAGCGGAGAAACCGCTCCCGTGACCGAAAGAAGAAGGTACGCGGGGGGCGGTGGCGACAGCCCCGCGGCGGAGGCGCCCCGGAGCGCGGCTGGGGCAGGGGCGAGGTGGCGCCGCGGGCCGGGCTGGCGGAGTTGGCGACCCCGCGAGCGGAGCGGGGACGGGGGCTCCTGGGCGGCCGGGAAGAGGACAGGGCAGGAGGCGAGAAGGGCAGAGCGGGCGGCCGGAGGCTGAGGGCGCGCGGGAGCCGCGGCCGCGGGGACCGTTCAGCACCTCGGACAGAGGCCGGCAGGCCCGGGCCGCTCCGGGACCAACTTTGCGGGCCTGGCGACTGCGGCGGCGCGGCGGGGGCTGCCCTGCTCCGCTCGCCGCCCCGCCTGGCTTTCCAGGAGAGCGGCTCTGGGCTCCGGAGGCAGCTCTCCCTGGCGCCTCCCCCCGGTCACCCACTCTCTGGCGCGGAGAGCCCATCTTTCCCCGGTTTTTCTGAACGAGAGAGGCTCCTGCCCTTCCCTGACCCTTCTCAGCTCAGGATCGCCTTTGCTGACCTGGGTCTGGTGGCAGAAAGGAAGGCGCGCTGCCACCCCCACCTCCGGGCGTTTGGCAGCCTCTATCGTTGGGGTCACTCAGGATAAGCCACCCGTGGCAGAGAGGGGAAGTTTTCTGGAAGCCTGGCATGGGCCCTGCGCAGCCTGGCCCTGAGGCCTGGCCAGAGGACAGCTCTGCTGATGGGCACAGAGACCCCCAAAGGCAACTGTTGCCGTTTTTACCCCTGTCTTTCTGGGTCTGGGGTCTTCTTATCCCTGATCAAAGCACCTTTAGAAACGCTTTTCACTAGAAACACTGTCCAGGTAGAGGCACCTTTGATTGTGAAGGGAGGAGAGCAGTTAGCAGGTAGAGCCTTTGGCAAAGAGGTGTTTTCCAGCCTGGAGGAGGCCAGGAGTGTGTGATGTAATTCTGGGAATCCGAAATACCGGTAAAGCTGAACTCCAGCTTGGGGAGAGCCATTTCAACCTGAAGAAGCAGATGTGGGGCTCAGCCTGGGGCCACCTCACCTGGCAGTGAGCCCCTCTGAGTTCCAGGGCAGAGGCACTGGCCCTGGTTGAGAAGGAAACAGTTTTTTCCTGAAATTGTCTCATTCTGAGAAAGAAGTTTGGAGCCTGCGGGAGACAACAACGTGTTGGGAAACAGGAGGCTGTGTGTGGGTCACCCGTCCTCCCTCCCAGCTGGTCAGCTGGACGGACATTTTCCCATAGAGGGGACACAGGGGCAGAAATGGGCTGGGATTGTCAGAGAAGTGCCCAACACTTTGTACTGTTTCCTGGACCCTTGAGAAGGCAGCGGCCCCTCCTCCTTCAGGAGATTAACATCTTGGGTGTAAATAGTAGTTTCACAGAGGGACCTCCCTCTTAGCAGGACGGAAAAGGGCCTTCCCCAAACCCATGGTGAATCAGAGTTTGGGTTGCTGCCACTTAGAGAATTCCATCAGGTCCCTCTGCTGGGGTCTGAAGTATCAGAGCCCGTGTTGTGAGTCAGGCAGGAGGGAAGTCAGGTTAGATGTGGCGGCGCTCACCCACTTCCTTGGCACAAATGTAAACTTCTTGGTAGGACGCAGTGAGCTGGATCTCCATTCCTGCTTTTAGCTTTGGAGCCAAGACGGTCCTCTCCAAACGGCTCATTCAGTGTTTTCACCCACTTCTTTCTCTTGAGCTTCCTCCTTGATGCTCCTGATGCCATGAATAATTTTTTTTGAGCGATCGTCAAAGCACAATTCCCCCCTTTTGTTTTTTTATTTCTTTTTCATTCTTACGAGACCCCCTCTAATTCTGAATTCTAGCTGTATATAAGGCACACCTGGTGAAAGTGATAATTCCGTATTCTTCTTGCTTCTTTGGTCCTACCCTTTCCGTTCTTGGTGAACCTCGTATCTATTTTTTAGAGGTAGATGATAAAGTGTTCCCCTCCCCCCAAAGGGTGTTATCTTGTTTTACTAGCTGGTCAAAGCATACTGCGTCAGTGAGTGTTCAAAAATCTTCCATACAGATTTCCATTATTTTACACAATGTACTGGGTGCTGTGATTGATACGACAATAAGGAAATCTGAATTCCAAGCAAATGCAATGACGCAGACCCTTAGGCCTGGGGTGTGGGGGGGTGTGGGATGGGGTGGGCTGTTGGGCTGCTTTGTTTGTGCTTCATGAAGATTGTGAATTCTCTAAGCCATTGGGATGGTCTTGAGAGCCATCACAGAGTATAAAGTTAAATTTTACAGCAAAATCTAAAATCACGAGAAGGTGGAAGGCCTTAGGGAGCAGGGTGAAGGGGGCAGCACCCTGCAGAAAGCTCATTTGGGGGTTACCTGGAAGGTTCATGTAAGGTAAAGCCCAACGAAGAGCTGTTTTCCACAAAGGAATCAATTTTTCAAGGCAATAGATTAAAATCAAGCAGCGGAGGGCTTTACAGTTGGTCTCACAGGCTACACAGCCTCCTTCCTCATCTCAGCCTGAAGAAAGAAGTTGGTATATGCAAATGAACACCTCATGCGGTGTGTTGGCCACTGGTCGGGGTGCTCCCCTGAGGCAAGGGCACTCTGCATTTACTGGAAGGGAAGTGTCTGTCCCACGGGTAGCCGGCGTGGCGGGCACTGACGGCGCAGAGCCGGCTTCCTCTCGTGTGTAGAAGTAATTGTGGTTGTAACTTTGGCAATGGTTGCAGTTTTTACAGTTGATGGTATCGTGTGGGAAGCCGCTTGCTAAGGGGTGCTGTGCACGGCAGGCGGGGGAGGCGATGTTGTGACGCACTGACTGACACAGATGGGGACTCAGCCACCTCGACACGGGGACTCAGCTAAACCCGGGAGGTCTGCGGATGCCCGCGTGCTCGTGGGGCCCCACTCGGTGTTTGCTGCACACAGCACCAGCCTCGCTAGCTGCTTGCTGTAGCTGCAGCTCTGCTTCTAAGAAAATTAAAATCCAGCGTTCATGGCATTTACTGATAAGCCCGCTCCCCCACCCACCGGCTTCTAAAGGTTGGGATAGAATAAATAAATTGCAAGGCATGTGTACAAAGCCGACATTTGCGGTGAGAATGACGGCTCTCCAGGGCTGACAGAGCCTGAGGCATAAGAACGTGTGTCCTTTTTATGTTTGCTCAGAGCCCGGGCATTAGCAGGAGGAGAAGGACAGGGAGGTGGGAGGGAAAGTGAGGCAGAGGATGGATGAGAGGAGAATTCAAGGAAGGAAGCAGGGATGAAAGGGTGGGGGAAACAGACAGGGAGGCGGGGGCTGAAGCCTCAGCCTTGCTTTATGAGATCACACCAGGGTGCTATCCTCAGGACCTTGAGACCCCGTGGGGTTTGCCCAGTGCTGTCCTTGTCCCTGTTTGCCTGCTTCGTCCTCTGGCTTGGAAGGAAAGTTGATGACCTATTCATAGCTGTGTACCTAACACCTAGCTCGTACCTGGCATGCCAGGGGCACACAGGTGGTGTTTGTCGGAGTAAGTGATTGAGCAAATTAATACATTTGTCTTTTCTTGCCTTGCTACCTTGGTCACCTGTGTGTGTTCCTGTGACTGTCTTTTGGGGGCCTAGGAAGAAAGCCTGGTATTTCTTTTCTGATCATTTGCAAAGCAGTAGAGATTTGTAGGCAGGCAGAGACGCCATCTAATCTTTTGGTGCACTGAGTATGTGGTCGGTTTCTTGCAGGGTCTCTGCTGCACTAAATGTCAAGAGGTTTTAGCCATTTGCAACAACAGTGTTTGCACAGGGACCCCAGGAACCAAGCACTTACAAAGAGGGATGGAGGAAGGTGGTGGGAGGAGAGGAAAGGGAAGCTGGGGAGTGAAGATGGGCCTCCACCACTTTGCTGTGCACGTGGCTCTGTTGGTTTTCCCGGGCAGCACTGCTGAAGAGCCTTAGCCTCCTCTCCGCTGGAGGAAGCCCTATCCCTGACTGCAGAGGGGTCTGCAGTTGATCCAGTGATTAGAATCACAGGGGAGGTTTTGGGGGGGGGGGGTCCTGCATGAGACTGTAGTAGTTGTGACAAGGAGGGTTTAAGAATTGGGGAGGTTGGGGAGGGGGAGGGAGGAAGCAGGGCAGGAGACTCCTGTTGCCCAATGACGTCCATTTGCAAAAGGCCTCAAATGTAAACTTCTGATGTTACCTCCAAAGGGGTCTATGAGTTAATCCGAGAGGCAGCTGACAGGGTGGAAAGAGAATAATGTTCATCAGGCGTCTGTAGACCTGGGTCCTGTGGCTCAACCATGTCACTAATAGACGTTGCAGCATATTTTGATGTTTGTATGTAAGGTATCCATTTATTTGATTTTGAGTAATCGGAATCACGTCACATTGCATGTGAATTGTTAAAAGTGTTAATTTATTAGCTGCAAGCCTTATAAACAACCACAACTTCTGTAGCCCTGCTTTGTCATTTCTTCTTATTTTAGTACATTTAGGAACCTAAAAAAATGGAAGTGGCCCTCACTCTGGGAGGTGAGGAAGGTATCCCTTGTTGATGGGACACAAGACAGCCCTCAGCCTCGCAAAGGCTGCTTGCTCACCTGTTCTGTTTCTCTCGTCTCAATGTGGTGATGCTTTGTTAAACCCCCAGTCAAGGGTTTCTCTCCCATCCTCCTAATAAAAGTGAGCTGGCACTGGTGAATGTGCACCAGGCTCTCCCGATCTGCGTTAGCGCGCCCTCAGCGTGCCTCCCCGCTGGCCCTGTATGGGCTGACCCTGACCCCTGATTTTCCTCCTTTAGCATTACAGCCCCTCACACTCTCCTCCTGGAAACTTACCTGCCGTCCCTCTGTTTGCTCATCCCTACTCTGGCTCTCTGCACTTGGCCTTTTTGCTGGTGTGTGTGCCTGTACACACACGCGTGCACAAACACACAGACATTCTTGTGTTATCCCTTCTGCTAAATTGTCTGCTCCTTGAAGCCAACAGTTGAGTCTTTGCACCTAACCACTTCATAAATATTTATGGCTCGAATTGATTGAGAAGCTACATTTAACGAGTTTAGATTTTTTTCATAGTCTTTTCATTCCATTTTGAAAGAGTTGGTGCAAAGTGGGGTGGCGCCTGTGGCTCAAAGGGGTAGGGCACCGGCCCCATATATTGGAGGTGGCAGGTTCAAACCCAGCCCCAGCCAAAAAAAACTGCAAAAAAAAAAAAAAAAAAAAGAATTGGTGCAAAGTAAATCCATTCCCTACCATCCTTGAATTATTCTGACTGAAGTAAAATCTCTTATCATCAATATTTGTTTTTTTGAGAAAGGCAAATAAACTTTGCACAGTCCTCTGGGTCCATTTCTGGTTCTTGGGAAGCTCAAAAGTCTCCCCCTTACAGAGCATGGGGTCAGGGGTCAACGCCTTCCAGTCGCTGTCCCCGCTAACGGTGCTTGAACAGGCCTTGGATTCCCCTGAGGCTCAGCTTGCTCATCTGCAATATAGACACCAAATCAAATGAAATGATAAGTGAGAAGGTGCTTTGTAAATTTTTAAACTCCCCCTGTATATTTACAGGGTTATAGTTAATGACATAATGATTGTTCATTAAATTACTCTTTCTATTGAATCTGATGCCAAACTTCATGCCTGGTCTTCTATGGCAGCCGCAGTCTCCGCGTTTTCCTGGGAAGGGCAGCACATTCCTATTTCAGGGCTGGTAAATGAGAACAGGATACTTTAAATCGTATCTTCCTTTTGTTTTCAGGGGGAAAAATGAATATTCTACTTTGACAAGATTTATTATCACAGACCTGCTTGACAATCTACACAGGTCCAATCTACAGCTCTGAGATGTGCTTGGGTATTTTCAAGCTTTATTAAAGTCCCACACGGTGTTTGTAGCTGTATATCAAAAGGGGAATATTAAAGTGGTTTTTCTGAGAATGCTATCACTCTCGGAGCCCCAGACAATAAATCTGAGGTGTGTGATATCACCGATCACGGAGCGTGTGGTATTCTGGGTTGACCAGACTCCTCTGAGGGAGACTCGGTGGGTCTCAGGAGGGCAAAGCACAACACACTCGCTGAGAAAGGAAAACTGCCTTCCAGACACTCAGGAGCAGCCTGTCTGACGGCTGAGGACTCTGGGCACGACGTTAGCACAGAGTCCGGGAGAAAGAGCTGATGGAAGTTGAGCCCTGGGCTTACCCGCTTTGCTTCTGGCTGGTCTGGCTCACATGCTTACTTCCCTGTTAACTTTCTGGTTTAGAGATTTTTCCCACTAGCCAGCATCACTCCAGACAACCATGTAATAATGTTGATCCTGTAAATGGAGACAGACAGCGTCTCTGCCGCCATCATCTGTTCTATTATCTGGGGTGAGTAGAAGAGTCCAGAGCTGTGTCCTGGGCCTGTTCTGGAAGCACCTGCTGGAGCTGGTTTTGGAGTCAGGTGTATTAGGGACAAGAGGAAAGCCTCCTGGCTGTCTCTTGAAGGCCTATGGTTTCACTGCCCGCCCCTAAGAAGCCAAGTGGTCTGAGGAGTTTCAGTCCCATGAGGAGGTGTGCAGCCCAGAGCACGCACAGAATGTCATGGCTCTGGGGTGGGGGGAGGCGGGAAGAGGAGGCATCTGAGGGGGAGAGCGTGGACTCGTTGCCACTGTGGCCTTTAGAACTAATTCTGAGGGTGGTTGGGCACAGTGGCTTACACCTGTAATCCTAGCACTCTGAGAGGCCAAGGTGGAGGATCACCTGAGCTCAGGGCCCAGGCAAGAGCAAGACCCTGTCTCTACTAAAAATAGAAAAACTAGTGGGCTTTGTGGTGGGCACCTGTAGTCCCAGCTCCTTGGGGGGCTGAGGCAAGAGGATGCTTGAGCCCCAAAGGCTGAGTTTGCTGTGAGCTATGACCCAGGGCAACAGAGTGAGACTGTCTTAAAAAAAATAAAAAAGATTATATATGAAACCCGCACATTGTACCTCTTGATTGCACTAATATACACGGCTATGATTTAACAATAACAAAAAAAAAAAAGACAACTCATTCTGAAAGTGAAAGGACAGCCCCAACCCCAAGGCAAGACCCACTGGGAAAGAGGGAAGTGAGAAACAGGCCCAGTGACCCTCGACCTTGTCAGCATGTGAACTACTTTGGGGGTCACTACCTGCAGGTCTGACTGGGGTGGGTGGGGCCGACACCCCTCAGGTGCGGCCTGTGGTGAGCAAGGCACCCAGAAAGCTGAGGCAACTCCTGCCGAAGGCCAGGCTGGAAAGGACAGGGAACAGGTGACAAATGGAAGAATGGTGAGTGGTTGAGGAAGTTGGCCTTAGTGAGTGTGTGCACGTGAGCAGGGGGCTGATGCTGACAGTCTCGTTTTGACACATTGGCACGCCTACCTGTGTAGGTCAGAGTGTGTGTCATACATCAGACATCAATGGGAAGCTGGCTTGGTGTTTGGGTAGATAGTCGGTGCATTTTGCTGAGCTAGGAGAGAGGAGGGGGACACGTTAGGAAGAATGTGGCAAGAGTTTTTTTGGCTTACACCGTTAGGTGGCTAACATGGGGAGGGAGTCCACAGAAAATGTTCTTAAACATCAGGGCTGCTTGGGCTTTGGGAGGGGCCCCTGTCAGTTCAAGTCTGCACCCTCCAGCAAGGCCCTGGGACCCAGTTATTCCCAGCGTTGGCATGAAATACGGCACGGGCAGGTCACCAAGCCAGCAGGGTGTTAGGACTAAGGAGCCGGCTTGGTAGGGGATGTTCTCCTGCGGAGAGGGCCGATCTCCCCAACTCTTGGAGAAGGGATTGCAGAACCATCTCCCAAGTGGTGACATGTTACACATTCACTAAACATGACACCTGAAAGAATGTGTTTCTAAGAACACACTTTTAATTAAAAATTAGGGCTATGCTTTCATTGTAATGTTGACTCTCAATGGACACAACGTAAACTTGTATATATAATACATTCTGAATAGACCAGGAAAACAGCACTGGCTGTGGCTGCATAACGTGCAGATAAATTGGGAAACACACAGGTGTTAGCCGTGGTCATCTTTGATATGTGTTTCTGGGTAAGTTTTCTTTTTAATTCTTTTGTGTATTTTTTAATAATTGTTAAAAATAAACAATGTTACTGAGACATAGAAAAATAAAAGACAAGCTGGGGGTGTCCTTCCTCTGAAAGAGGGCAGCAGGCTTTCTGGACTCGTGTGTCTTCTGAAGATGAAAGCTGGGGTTTATAGCGGATATCTCACCCCCAGTGATGAATCCAAGGTGATGTGGACCAGGGCCAAGTAGGTGACAAGGTGTCCTGGCTCCAAGCAGAGCTGGAGCGTCGCCCCAAGAGTCTGGGCAGTTGGGTCTTGGCACATGAGGCTGTCCATTGTAAACCAACTGCGTGTGTGTTGGGTCTGAGGCTCCACTCTGCAGCCAGCGTGCTCTTCCAGAAATGCAAATCAGATCTCATACTCCCCCCGCAAGTCCTTCAGTGGCTCCCTGAGTGCCCTTAGAAGGAAGCCCCACTTCCTGCTCTGCTCCCATCTCATGGCCTCCTGTCCCTCGTGCTGGGCTGAGCTGTCTGGGACTCCTCCTGACACTTTGCATCGGCCTTCGCTTCTCGCCATACGCTGCGTCTTTGGCCTCCGGCACAGGTGCCAGCTCCTCCATCAGAAGTCACTTAGGATCTCCCGAGGTCTCCACGGGGTGGGCTGCCCTGTCCCGTGTTATTAGCTCACTTGTGGGCAAGGCAACCAGAGAATCAAAAGGTCTTTCGTGGGTCAGGAGGTCATCTATGGTGACTACAGTGTCAAAACAGTAAGGGAGAGCTGTGGCCCAGGATGGCTGAGGGTGTTTACGAGTGGGGTGACCCCGGGCAGATTACTTAATGACACTCCTGGGGACATAGTTTTGCCATTTGTAAGATGAAGAGAACAGTTCTACCCGACAGCCATGCAGGGTTAAATTTCAAGGTTAAATTCCAAGTTGGTAGTCCTTACCCGGTGTCGCTGCAGCTTCTTAAATGAATTAGGAAAGATTGTCAAGTGTAAACCTGATGGGAAACTCCAGTAATACAGAGTCAGAAACAGCCCCAGTCAGAAGAGCTTCAAAGTCTGAACTGTGGCAAGGTTTGCAGCGAATTTACAGAGAAGGTGGGGCCTCCTTTGGCAAGGAGATGTGGTAAATTCATCTTATTGCTGCCTTCAAAGAGCTGTTTCGTTTTCTACCATTGGTTGCATTCTGGAAGTGGGATGGCTTTGTTGCCCATCTTGGGTCACGTGGTGCCAGTGGCAGGGCAGTGACTCCCATGGCTTGTACAGCCCTCAAAGCCATGGCAGGTCCAGCTGCAGCAGATGTGGGAGGGACCCAGGGCCTGCCCACCGACACAGCAATGGCTTGGGAACCGTGATGTCATAATGCCCCTGACTTCTGGAGCTGCTATGCTTAACTATGGCACCTTTTTCTGGTAGAGCAAATCACAATCCAACTACATCTTTAAAAAAATACATACTGTCTTCTTGCAGCCTCATGTCACAGCTCTCTGACTTCAGTCTTGAACAGGCCTCATGTGAAGGACATCTGGTCTGCATCCCGGGTGTTGAATTGTAGCTCTGCAGACCCCAGAAGGGACTTCCAAGAGACAGAAAGACAGGAACTATCTTTACGGTTCTATACCAAGGCCAGAGCTGTGCCATCGTTAGATTCTTCCGGAAGAACTTTTGAGGGAATCCACCACGAGTTGGCCTTGCTTGCACTACTGTGATTGTCACAGCTCTCCCCAATGCTCCTGCCTTGGGCCTGGCCCTTCCCATCCTGTCTGTATCTACAGCCAGCGTCACTTTTTTTCAAACATAAATTTGATAGTTGTTATTTCTCTTCCTACAACTCTCCAGCTGCTGCCCTTTGCTTTGAGGGTAAAGTTGAAGCTTTTTGTCACGGCTCCCGAGACCCTGCACCTGGGCCCTTCCCTTTCGTCATCCCTCCCTGCTCTCTGGGCCTGGCTGGACACCCCGGGCCTACATCTCCTGCAGGCTGGTCCCCTCTGGAACTCAGTCTGGCTCCCGCTCATCTGCTCCACCTCCTCCAGGGTCTCCTGAATCTGGGTCAGAGGTGCTGCAGGTGCCTGCCTTGAATAAGGTGGATGGTATGGGGATGGTTCCTTCACACTCTGCCGTTGTACACCGGCTGAGGTGTTTCCCAGGCCTTTAACGTGATGGTCCTAGAGCACAGCAGCCTCTAGCAGGGCAACAGCCAGGCCCCACCGTGGGAGGCTGGTGTGCTCTCCATGCAAGGAGACAGGGGAAGGCAAGGGTTGCCTCTAGCAGGCACGCTGCCCACTCATGCCCCTCGGCCCTCCCCCCTTGACAGGTGCATGGGAACCATTTTACGGTGAGGACTTCAAGGGGCTCAGGAGGGTTAAGGACCTCGCCCACGGCCACACAGCTAATCAGAGCCAGAGCCGGGTTCATCCTGGATGCCAGATTTTACAATCTCTGTCTTCCTTTCTCTAGGGCAATGGTGAGAATGAAATAAAAGGAAATAAAGTGCCTAAGAGGGGGGAGGAAGGGGCAGAAGGCTGAACACAGAGGACATTTTATTTTACTTTATTTTATTTATTTATTTATTTTTTGTTGTTGAGACAGGGTCCCACCCTATGCCCCTGAGCAGAGTGCAGTGGGCGTGGTAGCTCACCACAACCTCTGACTCGGGCTGCGGGCACCCCGCTGCCTCAGCTTCCGGAAGCCGCTGGGATTACCCAGCTGGGTTTTTCCATTTTTTTCATGAGTCGGGGTCTCATTGTCGCTCAGGCGAGTCACGAACTCCTGAGCTCAAGCAATTCTTCCTCCTCAGCCTCCCACAGTGCTGGGATTACAGGCGTGAGCCACCACGCCCGGCCAGAGGACATTTTAAATGCACCTAACACAGAACCTGGAGTTTGTGAGCTCAACCTGTGTGCCTCAGCTCCCTCAACTGTAAGGCAGACGCCGTCCCCACGCTACAGTGGCCTCCAAGCCACTCAGGGAGGGAAAGGACATGCCCCCAGAAAGGACCAATCCCATGAGTAGAGCTGGGGTGTAGACAGATACACACGCATGGACACAGATGTAGATGTGGGCGTAGGGACACGCAGAGATGTGGAGACAGAGATACTGGCAGCACGAGCTGGGGACGGGCAGTGTTGGGATGGGCACAGTCTGGTCCTGGCTCTGCCCTGCAGGAAGTGGCTGGGTGACCTTGGGAAAATCGCTTTACCTCTCTGGGCCTCAGTGCTCTCAGCTGTAGGACAAAGAGCCTGGGCAACACTAGATGACACGGCTTCTTGGAAGGGATCTTGGGGATTCCCTGCCCTGTTCCATTCATGGGGAAACTGTGGTCTGGAGAAAGGAAATGTCTTGTCCTGATCTCACAGGGCACTAGAGCCAGGCCTCTGGCCCCAACTTTCTGTAATCTGGAGAGAAATTCTAGCTCCTGCAAGCAATGATCCTTTGGGTAGAGCATGGCCAGAGGAGCTCTGAGAAGGCGAGAGGGACTTTGTTCTTTTGTTTCACGTGGAAACGGGTCTACCAGGTTGAGACAGTAAAGCGCAGAGGTTGCAGAAGAGGGGTGTGCCCATCTGCACTGCTATGCAGGGCACTAAATTATTCAGGGCCTGCTAGGCGCCTCTGCTGGGGGGAAGGCTGCCAGGGAGCTCACGTTTGGGTGCAGAATCCTGAGCCTTCTCAGGGGCCTGCTGGAAGGAAATAAATCCTGGGTGGATTATTCAAAATTGCTCTTGTCCCAGTGCCCTAATTAGTGCTCTTGGGTGTCACGTGAGCTGGGGGAGTGTGCAGGGCCTGGTGTGGATTCTCGCTTGGTTCTCTGTAGCTGGCCTCAGGGACATATGAAGGACTGCAGGACGTATCTGTAGGATGGACCTCCTCGTTCAACCTGCTGATGCTGGAGGTGAGCAAACTGAGGCCTGGGAAGGGGCAGCAACTTCCCCAAGGCTCACAGATGAGCATCAAAGTCCAGAAAAAACACCACTTCTTCTGGGTTGCCTTCCCTAGCTTTTTTTTTTGCAGTTTTTGGCTGGGGCCAGGTTTGAACCCACCACCTCCAGTATTGGGGCCTGCGCCCTACTCCTTTGAGCCACATGTGCTGCCCTGCCTCCCCTAGCTTTGTGACGCAGAAATAATTTGCCCCCTTTCTATGTTCCTTTAGCACTGATAATATCACCAGTATAGCCCTCATGGTTCTGTTTGTCTCAATCAAGGGTCAGCAAAGTTTTACTGCGAAGGACCTGGTTGTGCATATCTCAGTCTCTGTAGCAAGTATCCGACTTGCCATTGTGGCATGAAAGCAGCGCAGACGGTCCACAAACACGCGGGCACAGCTGTGTTCCAATAAAACGTCGTCGATGGACACTGAAATTTGAATTTCATTTAATTTTCATGCATTACAAAATGTTATTCCTTTCTTTTCCCCCAAACCACTTAAAAATGTAAAAGATCATTCTTAGCTCATAGGCTATACAAAAACTGGCAGCAAGCTAGATCTGACCCTTGGGTACAGTTTGCCAACCTCTGGGTTAAATACTTGATTCTATTGCTAGACTGTGGGCAGAGACAGTATTTTGGTCACTTTTGCATCCCCAGAACCTGTTGGCTGAAGGAATAAACTTATTAATGTGCATTAAATACAGATACAAGGAATAATGTGATAATAATAATTAACTTCTTTTTCTTTTTTGAGACAGAGTCTCACTTGCTTAGGATATTGTGCAGTGGCCTCTAACTCCTGGGCTCAAGCAATCCTCCTGCCTCAGCCTCCCGAGGAGCTGGCACCACAGGTGTACACTACTGTGCCTGGCTCATTGGTTTTATGTTTAGTAGAGACAAGGTCTCATTCTTACTCAGGCTGGTCTCAAACTCCTGACCTCAACTGATCCTCTTGTCTTGGCCTCCCAGGGTGCCAGGATTATAGGTGTGAGCCACCAAGCCCAGCCTTATTAATTCCTTTAATCTTTAATCCATTGAGGAAGGAAGTCAGAAGAGGTATTATTGCTCCTATTTTACAGACAGGTAAACCAAGGCAATGGGACTGGTAATGTTGAAAGGGCCTCTGAGTCCCCATCCAGTGGGGCTGGGGCTGTGGCTATGTCTGTTGTCTGCGGGGGCTACGAGGGCTGCTGGGACCTCCTCTGTCTCTGGGGGAAGCTCCGAGGAGCAGGGCCAGCTCGGCGGCTGCACACGGTGGGAGCCACGTGGGAGCACGTCTCTGAGTGGTGAAAATAGAAGCAGTCTGCTGCCTGCCCGGGTAAAAGGCCCGTGTTTCCTTCCTACGCCTCTCTGCATTGTAATCCTCCAGTGAGAGGCAACAGTGTCTGCTCTGTGGAGGGGGGATCGCTACACAGAGCTAAAATTAGATGTTTTGTTTGAATTATGTTAATTTGACTTAATTGCTGGGGAATGTCAATGTTCTTCAGAAATCCAAGCGCTCTGTGGGCCTGGCCAATAACCGTCAGCCCCTCTGCTGGCGCAGCGCCGCCCTGCCCGGCACCCCACCTTCATTATCTCATTTGCTCTAGCACAACAGGCTCAGGAGGGCGCCACCCGGAGGCTGTGGTCCCTGGTTTTCTGGACTGGGGAGCTGAGGTCAAGGTGATGAGCTTGCAAAAGGGCCTGGAGTACACTCTGGATTCCTCAGTGCTGTGCTTTAAGCCTGTGTCCGTCTTCTGCCGCGCACTGTCGGCAAGGGTAAGGCTGGCTTTGTGGGGGGTCCCCTGGCACAGTCCCATGGGGACCTGCCCTTAGAAGGGGCTCATTGAAATGATGCAGAATTTTTATTAGTAACAAGGGGCCTCATATTTTCATTTTGTGCTAGGCCAGTGCTGACTGTAAAGTTGTCTTTGTGGGCTGGCACTTGTATTTCTTCTTGAATGTGGTCTGATCTAGCCACGGCAGCTAGGATGTCCAGGGAAGCTTCTTTTCAAAACAGCTCCCCCTGTGCCTGTGGAGAGGTGAGACTCCAGTGTGAGAAGGCCGGGTAGTCAGCCTCTAGCTCCTCTTCCCACCTCCTCCACCTCTGGACTTTGTCCCCATGCAGGCAGGGTGTGAGCCTCTTATCCACCTACAAAGACCTGTCCTCCCCCTGCCTATGGCTGTGGCACCAGACTGGACATAGAATAAATCTTTGGATACTGTCCTCCCAGTGGGGTAAGCAGTAAGCATCCCGACCCTCCAGGCCCGCTGCACCCTCAGTGCTCAGCTTTTGTCACTGCTGCCAACGCCATTTGGGATTATTTGACAAGTCTTGTAATGGACTCGAGGGAATGTGTGTATGGTATTGCTACTGGACTCTGCCAGCTTCCAGGATGGTTTTTCTTTTTTTTTTTCTTTAGACGGGGTCTTGCTCTGTGCAGTGGAAAGATCCTAGCTCGCTGCAACCTCCAACTCCTGGACTCAAGTGATCCTCCTGCCTCAGCCTCCGAAGTGACTGTAACTATAGAGGCACACCATTATGTCCAGCTAAATTGTGCATTTTTTTTGTAGCGACAGGGTCTCACTGTGTTGTCCAGGCTGGTCTCAAACTCCTGGTTTCAAGCTTTCCTCATAACTTGGCCTCCTAACATGCTAGAATTACAGATGTTAGCCACCGCACCTGGTCCTACAACGTGAATGTACCAGGCCAGCCAAAGCAATTTTGGAACTCTTTTTTTTTCTCAATGGCCATCAGAGCTGTTGTAGGGGATCTGGCATTTAAGTTCACGAAATCATCCTAGAAAAAGTGCTCTGAAGGGTGGACGAGGTGCTGGTATTGGTGCTTAGCTTCCCCAGGGGAGTGCTTTGAAGGTGACCAGAGTGATATTCACCAGTGAGGTGTGGAGCACTTTTCCTGGGATGTGTTCTCAAACTTAACTGTGTGACCTTGCCTGTGCATTCAGATGACTGTTTTACCAGGAATAACGCTAATGGCAGGTCGCTCCCTGTGTGGTGGCAAGCTCCCAGCCCTCGTCTCTGCCCTCACCCTCTCATTGTCCCAGCCCTCCCGCCTTTGTTCTCTTCCTCAGACGTCCCTGGCTGGCCCCTGTAGGGCCTTTGTGTCTGTCCTGTGCCTTCTGCTGCTTAGCTGGCTCTCTCAGCTCAGATGTCACCTCCCTGGCCATCATCTCAGACCCCTTGCTCTGAAGTAGACTGCTTCACTGCCCCTACCCCCGCCACACGCTCTGGCATTTACTCTTCTTCCCTACCCGGAATTACCCTATGTATTTCTATTTTGTTATCCGTGTCACCCTTCCTGTATTAAAAGATCAATTTTATAAGAACGGGGACTTTCTCTGTCTTGTTCACCAAGAGTGGTACACGGTGAGCCCTTGATAAGTGCATCTAGAATAAAATGACGAATCTGCACCGTCAGCCTTATTTGCTAAGTGGGAGACTGAGACAGAGCAAATAGTAACTTGCCTGAGGTCTCCTGGCTGGGAGGAGGGACGCTGTCTGGCTCCACAGCACAGACCTGCCTCCAGGGAGCTGCTCCTGCCCCAGCCTGGAGCAGGAGGTTGGTGCTTAGAAGTTTGCTGGTCGGACCAAGCGTGTGCTCTTTCCCAGATGGTTTTCTCTTTTCTTACCTGACCCATGAGATGGAAGTGCTGTAAATTATCTTTGTCTTTTAAAAAATGTAGACACAAAAATTATTGTGATTTGGCCAGGCGTGGTGGCTCACGCCTGTAATCCCAGCCCTCTGGGAGGCCGAGGCAGGTAGATTGCTTGAGCTCAGTTGGAGACCAGCCTGAGCAAGAATGAGACTCTGACTCTACTGACAACTGAAAAATTAGCTAGGCATAGCTGGGCATAGTGGTGGGCACCTATGGTCCCAGCTACGCAGGAGGCTGAGGCAGAAGGATCTCTTGAACCCAGGAGTTTGAGGTTGCTATGAGCCATGACACCATGGTGCACTCCAGCCTGGGGCAAAAGAGTGAGACTCTGTCTCAAAAAAAAAAAAAAATTAATTACTTTGGTTTGCAGATTTTAAAATATGAGTCTTTCACGAGGTGCAGTGGTTCCAGGAGGCTGAGGGAGGAGGATCACTTGAGCCCAGGAGTTGGAGGCGGCAGTAAGCTATGACAGCCCCACTGCACTCCAGCCTGGGTGACAGAGCAAGACCATCTCTAAAATCATCATAATACCATGTTTCCCCGAAAATAAGACATCCTTGAAAATAAGACCTACTTACAGGTTTCCTTCTGGGTGAAATATAAGGCATCCCCCGAAAATAAGGCCCCCCAGGCTCTGTCTCACAATGAAAATTAATTTACCCTAAACTGGTTGCTAGGGCCGCCCTGTCTAGCAACCAGTGACATTACGCGGAGTCCTGACGTCACTGCTGTGTGGAGGTGGAGTGGAGGTCGGAGTGAGCAGTGAGTGGGGGCGGGAGAGAGGAGACGTTCACTGATGCATGTAGAACTGGAGGATTAGAGAGGATGGGACGCAGTGAACAATAAATGTGTACCGTTTTCTTCTTCATGGAAAAATAAGACATCCCCTGAAAATAAGACCTAGCGCATCTTTGGGAGCAAAAATTAATATAAGACACTGTCTTATTTTCGGGGAAACAGGGTAGTAGTAAAATATGAGTCTTTTCATGAAATCCAATTCAGTTTTATATTGATCAAATGGCCTTTATTGAAAAGAACAAATTCCACGAAACCGTCTGATCCTCTCGCAGATGGTTCCTAAAGCCTAAGATAACATATGTGACATATAAAGAACTCCTTGGAAAAGGAAAAAAGTGTCACAGAGGGGTGATGAGTGATTATCACCCAACACGTCTGCCGTCTTGGTTTCTTAATGAAGTTGGTGCATCGGTGGGGATCACGCGAGAGCATTTTAGAGGTTTCCTTGTTTATTCCTCAGCGCTCAGGTCAGAAGGCAGAGTTTGCTAGTGGTGCACGGGAGAGAGTGCAGGTGTCGGGGGTGGACGGGCCTGGCTGGGGGTCTGAGACACATTCCTGCCAGCTGGCCCAGCTTGGGACTTCTCCGTGCTGGACCTGTGAAGCAGGTCCCCTTCTGTCACTGGCCTCTCTGTGTTCAGTGCCTCTCACATCCCCCAGGTGCACTTTCTAAGTTAACCCCTCTCCCTGGGGGGCCCCTGGCCAGAGGCTGGGTGCCTGGGGGGGGGGGGTTGTTTGAGAATGAGTGAGGATGGAGACAGTGGGGGGGGGGTGCATCCCAGGGTGCTAAACCTTCCCCCTCCCCCTCAGAGATTGCTTGCAGCTTTGGGCAGCAGGTGTGAGGCAATGGTTTGGCAGAGGCTCCTGCCCTACCAGGGTGCGGGATGTGGGCTGGGAACCTGCGAGGCTGTGGGGCGATCCTGCCTAGAGCCTCAGGTGCCACCAGGAATGAAGGCAAAGGAGGGCACATGGTTCCCCTCTTGTGCCCAGCTACCTCCCAGCCCCTGGGCCTTGCAACACTAGACCATCTGAAAAACATGGCCAAGAAGGAAAAAAATGCGGCCCCCCCCCGAGGGAAGTGGCTCCACGGTGGCAGGTTGACACGTGGGTGTCAGCCACCCCCTGGACAGCTGCTTCCCTTGGAGGCTTGCTGTGGCTGTAGGTGGCTGCACTGCCCAGCTGCTTAAGAGGAAGTCCAGCTACTTAGTTCACTCGGTCAGCAGTCACAGAACGCTGGGCACAGTAGGCAAAGCTGACCGGCCTGGGAAGGGACCAAATGGATGCACAGGTGTGCCTGTCTGCGGTGCCTTGGCCCTGAAGCTGACTGCCCATGGGGAAGGGCCAGGAGCTTGGACTTGGGTGGATCTGGGGCTACTCCAGGCTGCACCACGCACCACCTGGCCAAATAACTTCCACTCTTTTCTTCTCACCTTGTACTGGCAGCTAAGTCAGCAGAGGCCCAAGGTGACTCTTCCAGCACCTCTGGAGGCCCAGTGTTGAGAATGCCCACTGGTCTTCATCTGTCTGACCCACTCTGTCCACCAGGACTCTCCTCCTCCCTGCCCCTGGGCTCCTAAGTCAGCAGAGGCTGCTGTCACCCTTTAGGCCGGGTCCTGGCATGGCTGGTAACCTGTGTCAAAGAGCTGCAGAATCTTCAGAGTCTCTGTGAAGGAGAAGAGATGCCAAGCCCCAGTGTCTGGCTGAGCAGGGCTGAGAGGACAGGATGGGAGGGTGTGGGGTCCTGGAAACTGGGAGAGAAGAGGCAGGAAGAGGGGACCCAGGAGTTCTGTGTCCCTCCTGTTGCTCAGCCCAGCTCCATAAATGTCCTGCAGGGTCACCCCTTGACCTCCGCAATGTCCTGTAAGGGTCCTGCTCCTGGGACAGCTCAGTTGAGTTGCAGGTGCCTGGCGGAGCAGCCTGGTGGAGGGTTAGCTACGTGGAGGAAATGTCGCTGAGCTTTAAAATGGGAAGATGGAAAGCAGAAAGTCACTCAGAGGCAGAGAATGTCTGGGAAGGGGAGCACAGACATAGATAAAGCAAAATTCGCAGTTGTGAATTTTTTCCCTGCCGGTGCCGAGGCTTGGACAGCTCTGATGGAGGCAGCCCAAGGCCTTCTGGTGATAGATCAGCCAGGGAGCCATTAGGGCACTTGTCACACCTCCTTACTAGGACACTTGTCCAGAGATGAGGAGCGAGGCCGGGGGAGGTCGCCTGCCCCTCACACTCTCTCCAGGATGTCCCTGCAGTTCTGGGTGCAGCCCTGTGCCGGTTACACTCCAGTGCTCTGAAAGGAGCAGGTGTCACCCACCCCACTGCCGGCCTGCCAGGTGCTGCCTGGCCACCATCAGGTGGGCAGCTGAGCTCTAGGCAATAGTGCCTACCCTGATTCATGGTCCTTTTTCTGGGCCCAGTGCAGCCTTTCAAAATTAAATTTAATTTAGTAGAAACAAATTATGATGGCCAGAAGACAAAGGTACCGGATCTGAAACAGAGGTGTCTCCAGGTTTGCTGGCCCCTGGTGAGCAGCCCAGACATGATCCTACTTCACAGTAGCTGCCGTCCCCGAGTGTCCTGGTGGTTCTGGGTGCAGCCCCATGCCTGGTACACCCCAGGGTGCAGCTGGCCTGCTACCTGCCTGCAGGATGCCCCCAATCTGGGCCATGGCCTTTCACAGCCCACTCCTCCCTGACACGTGCCCAGGTGCCTGTTGGTCCTTTCGGAGCTTGTGTGTGTTGTGTGTGCACATATGGGCATGTGTGTGCGTGTGTGTATGTAGGGGAGGTTTTGGTGTGAGCTTGGCTGGATCTGTTAGGCTTCCAGAATCACATCTTGCCAACGCCCCTGGGCCGAGCACCTCTCTGTCCCTTGGTTCAACATATAGGCAGACATTGTGCTGGTAGCAGGCTTCCCCAACGAAGCCTGAGGTTGACATGAGGCGACCGAGGAAGGGCTGGCCGGGGGCGTCCAGAGCCTCAGGGTTCAGTACTGCCTGGCTCTGAAGTGGGCAAGGCACCAGGCTGCCCTCCAGAGCTGCCCACTCTGCTGGGACCTTCCTGCGTCCTACCTCACCCTGACATCCACCGGTTCCCATAGAGTGCCACCTGTGTTCATCCTCTCTGAGGTATTGTAATTCAAGCAGGGCTTGGGATGGGCAGCTTGTGTACAAATCCCAGCTCCGCCACTGGTAACCACAGGCTGGACAATCTCCTTCAGCCTCACTTTCTTGCCTGCAAGAGGGGGCTAAGACTAACGACACCTGTCTCGTAGGTCTTATGAGGCTGAGATGTGAGTGTGGGCTCAGAGTGAAGCTCCCTGACCCAATGACATTATCACCTTCACTTTACAAATGAGGAAAACGAGGCCTGGAGGAGTGATGTGTGGTGGCTCAAATGTAACTTCCAAACCATTCCTACGAGGAGGCGCCCAGGACACGTCTGGAGATGGGGTTGTTAACGGGGGTGAGGTGGGGGGTTGGTCGAGGCATCTGGGAGGAAAATTTAGTCACTTGTCTCTTTACAGACTAAATCCATCAAGTGTTCTAAATAGAATAGTGGTATTTTCTTCCCAAAGAAAATGGACTAACAAGAGAAAGGTCAGGTGGGATGAGCAGGGAAGAAGCAGAGCTCTGCCCAGGCCAGCTTCATCTTCCCCTCTGCAGAGGGCCTGCACGTGGGGATCCTTGCGGTTGAAAAGGATTGAGGATTTAATACTGCGTTGCCATAAACCATGTTACCTGTTGTTCTGCCTCAGAATCTCTGTCTTTGTTGCCAGAGATGATAAGGATGACAGAGGCCCTACAGAGTTCCCAATTGGGAGCCAGCTGCAGGGTGTCTTGTAGGAGGTAAATGTGCTTTGAGATTTTTGGGGCAGTGGGAAGGGGACCCCAGGGGAGCTCTAAGAGGTCTCTCCAGAGAAAGATCCAGGCAGGCCCCTATCTTTCAGAGGATTTACTGAGTCTGTCTGCAGGTATCTCATCTTTGTTTTTTAAACCTTAGGGTCTCTATGTAACTCACCTTGAGGATTATGAACCAAGTGCTGAAAAACCCAATTTGGTGTACACCCACGTGCCCCGCCATCCACAGCCCCCACGGCTCTGCAGCTCCAATGCGGCTCCACTCTCACTGCCACCTTCACCTGGGATGACCTTCCAGAAATATGGCGTATTTAGCAGCAAGCACCTGGGGTTTTGGAATTGGAACTAGATTAGAATCCTGGCTTCACACTGTACAACCTGAGTAGCTTCTGCCACTCTTGGGGCCTGAGTCATTTTTTCTCTGAAATAGGGAAAAGACCAACACTGGAGGATTCTCTGGGTGATGTGCTCGGGGGTCTTCGTTCCGGGCCTGGCGCAAGTGGCAATCAAAACACAGATGTGGAAGCAGGACGGAGGGCGGGTGGCTCAACAGAGGGGCAGCAGAGCAGGTGGTGGGGATGCGGGTCCCCGCGGTGCTCAGGCTCTGTGCGGGTGCTGGTTTAGCTTGAAGTCATCCTGCAGCGTCATTTTGGAGGAAGTGTTTTGTGTGACTAAGACGACGAATCAACTTGGGCAATGCTGGGCTCATCTGTTTCTGAAATATTAAAAACCCTCTGATGTGGGTTAGACGGAGCGCAGTGAGAACAGCAGCTTATAAATAATAAGCCATCGGGAGTGCTGCGGCCTGCTGTCTGGTGGGTGGGTGCCTGGCGGGGACCTGGGAGGAGCTTCTGGGTCAGGCCACGCTGGGCTTGAGAGACTCAAGGCAGGCGCAGCCTCCTTGCAGCACAGCAGCTGCCACCAACCGGGAATGTAGCATCTTCCGCGCACCAGGGCTCAGAGGCCCACGGTGTCATGGCTGCCGGGGCTGTCGTGACAGAGACCCATCCACCAGCCTGAGTATCTCCTCTGACCTCTGTGGAGGCTGGAAGCCGGCAGGGAGGTTCCTTTGGAAGCTGTGAGAGAGGGTCTGCCCCAGGTCCCTCTCCGGGCTCCTGGAGGTTTGCTGGTGATATTTTGCATCCTGTGGGCTCTCCACAAGTTGACCTCTGTGACTCTGTTTCCCTTTGTAGAAAGACAAAGGGTCAGACTCACCCGGAGGCCCTCATTTTTATTTGGTCAGCTCTCTGAAAACCCTATTCCTGAGTAAGGTAACATTTCAAGGTGCTGAACTTAGGACTTCAGTGCCTTATATGGGGAGGACACAGTTCAATCTGTAACGCATGTGTCAAACCTATGTGGTTTGGAGGTCCCAAGCTGTGGGTGGTGTCACCCAGAAACCCTTAATTGTTCCTGTGGGCCTCGAGTCAGAGGCTCTCCCGGCTCTCAGAGCTGGTGGGGGCCTGCTCTCCTTGCCTGGTAAGGAGGCCTATGCTCTGTTGCCTGCAGACAGGGCCAGGGGCCAGCAGCCTCTGTGCCTCCCTGGCTTGAGCCATTAGATCAGCGGTTCTCAACCCTTGGGTCACAACCCACAGGAGCTGTATTAAAGGGTTGCGGCATTAGGAAGGTTGAGAACCACTGTGTTAGATGGTAGGGAGGGAAGGGAGCATTCCTTACCTGCCAGGTTCCTTCACCTTGCGTTGAGTCTTTATGTCCACGCAGGATGTTATCATCCCATTTTACAGATGAGCAGGTCAAGGCCCAGGGAAGTTAGGTGACTGGTCACAGGTGGTGGCAGAGCTGGACCAGGCTCCTGGTCCCCACCCGGGTCCCCTCTCATGCCACTTCCTGCTGAGAAGTGGCTGCTTGGACCTAATACTGGTCGGACTGCAGGACAGGAGGGCAAATACCGGCAGTGAGGATTTATTAAAGCTCCTCCTGGATTCTGCCGGGGAGTTAGGAGGGCAGATCAGCAGCACTGTCCTCCAGGGGTTCCGATCTGTGTGTAGAGAGGAGATTCAGATTCATCAATGGGCTGAACGAGACAAGAGCCGTGTGGGGCCGACGCTGGTCTGTGCAGATTCACAGCGGTTTTTCATGAAGTCCCTGGGGCCACAGGACCCTGCCTGCCAGGGAGGAGTGGCCATGCTAGGGAGTGGCCAGGTGTCTGGACTGGCCACATTGGGTGTGGAGGCTGCAGAGGGCAGCCCCATGGCAGGGTGATGAGCTGGGATGTGAGCCTGGAGGATGCTGAGGGAAGAGGACAGGAGGGTGCAGACAGCACCGTGCTCCCACGAGAGCAAGGAGGGCTGGTTAGCAGCCTGCCCTTGATGCTGGAAGGAGCTTTACCGGGGCAGAGCACCAAGCTGTGTCCCCTCACTGTGCTGCCTGGCCACATGCCCTCTGGGCTGCACAACCAGGTCCCCTGATCAGAGTGTCACCAACAGGAACAAAAGCTTGGGCTACTAATGGCAGAGGCCAGGGAGCCTTCTGCCAGCTCAACTTTGAGTGGGCTCAGAATTCATCTCACTGACGTCTTCTCATCCTCCCAGGGGCCTCCCAGCTGTGCTGTGGCCTGGGCCACATGTTCTTAGGCCTTGACTGACGGGTCAGCAAAAGGCCCCTCCTTTGATGTTGTGGGTCGAGAACCCTTGAGTGACAGGGGCCGAAGCATAAGGCCAGCATCAGGACGGAGGACACTGTGTCCTTGGGACCTAGCATGGAGCGTGAGTCATGGCTGGAGCTCAGTACACGTGGTTTGAATGAATACATGTGAGGGGACGTCGAGAGGACGATGCTGCCTCATTTGCAGGAGGGACAGATGGTGGACTTGCTTGCAAAGAGTGTGCCTGTTAAGATCTCTGTTTTTTTCTTTTTAGCAGAAACTTTAGCCATTCTTCTCATTCTCCTCATCCTCACAGGTGCCTTCTGATCACAGCCCACTGCAGCCTCCAACTCCTGGGCTCCAGTGATCCTCCCACTTCAGCCTCCCAAACATCTTCCAGCCTCCACAGAGGTGAGAGGACACTCGGGCTGGTGGATGGGTCTTTCGTAAAGACCAGCGTCTCTGGCCAGGCCTCTCAGCCTCCCTTGTTTCACGTGGGGGGCTCGAGCGGTTGCCCGTGTCCTTGCAGAGTGGCCTCTGAACTCCAGAGCACCCCCACCCTCTCAGCCTGAGACCTGGATCCTCCCGGAGCAGAGCTCACAAATCCGTGTTTTTGACCCTCTCATCTTAGGATCGTCTTAGTAACTCTTCTGCATGTCAAGTTTGGGGAACTACTGCACTCAGAGGCTAACTTTATTGCTAAATTATTGAACTTTTGGAATTATGGCAATATTGAAAATGTAAGCAACTCCCAGGTACCGTTTGGGGAGAACACCAGCTTTTACTCGATTTTCTGTCATGGCAATCTGGTGTCGGCCAGCAGCCTACAGGGCGTCCAGGTGTCCAGGGGGCACAGGGCCTGAGAGCTCTCAGCCGCCTTCTTTCCACAGGGCAGCCCTTCTCAGCAGGGTCCAGGGCTTCCCAGGTCAGTGCACAGGGCCCGTCCTTAAAAACTCCTCAGACCCTGCAGTGAGATCTCTGAGACTGGGGTCCCCAGATCTGCATTGTAAGCAATCCTTGATGATTCCTCTGCTCAGTGATGTTGAAGAAGCATAGCAAGGGAGGGGAGGTGGCTTGTGCCTAGAATCCCAGTATTTCGGGAGGCCGAGACCAGCCTGGGCAACACAGTGGGTTTCTTTCCCTACTAAAAATAGAAAAAGAATTGCCTAGGCATGGTGTTGTGCACCTGTAGTCCCAGCTGTTTGGGAGGCTGAAGTGGGAGGATCACTGGAGCCCATGAGTTGGAGGCTGCAGGGAACTGTGCTCAGGCCACTGCACTCCTGCCTGGTGACAGTGTGAGACCCTGTCTCTAAATTTATAAATAATAAGTAAGTATATATTTTTAAAGAAGCACAGTACTTTCCTTCCCCCCACACCCCGAAACCTTACAGATGGTGTTGGGAGGGGACTCCTGTGAGTCCAGGGTCAGAACATGGGAGATGGCCTAGTCCATTGTGGGAGATTAGGAACAAGGTGTTTTCTGATCTCTCCTCCTCTGGGTCCCTCATTTGTTTCCCCCCCGATTCACGCAGAGAGAGAGAGATGTGTGCTGGGCCCCTTGCACTTCTCATCTTGATCTCTCCAAAGAACAGAACATGCTAACTTAGTAAATGTCTTAGCACAATAACTAAGAAAATGGCAGGAAGGCTGTGTTAACCGGTGTGATAAAATGTGTCAAACGGTCTATGAAATCAGTGTATGGTGCCCCATGATCACATTAATGTACACAGCTATGATTGAATTAAAAAAAAAAAAAAAAAGAACAGAACACGCTTTTTGGGCAGATTCTGCCTATATTCCTCTGATGGGGACACCCTATATCTGGAAACCAAGGTCCCCGCAGCCCCCCTCTCCCCTTCTCATTCTTTTCACTTTGGTTAAATAAGACTTGGGGGGAATCTCTTCCATTTGGAAGTTCGAATGGCTGTTACCAATTTTTGTTCCATGGACTTTGCTCCATACCCACCCCTCAAATTTCTAAGCTCTTTAATAAAGATTTGAAAAGGAAACAGTTTTGATAAACAGTGCTTCTTCCTCATCCTGGGCTTTTGTGAGCTTTGTAAATAATGCATCAGACGAGGGTCGATAGCTTATGGCAAACAATTTAAGATTCCTACCAGAAGATCTGTTGGAAGAGGTTGCCCAGCACATGTCTTAATTATTCACAAGATATATAGAGTCATAAATCATTCACGGAAGGATAATAAACACCATGAATATTTCTGATGAGATGTCTGGAGTCTGCTTTCAGGCCGAGAGGACGAGCCCTCCTGAGCAATCACACGTCACCGTGGTGCAGTGGCTCTGACCTGGGAGAGGCCGTGCTCTCTCCTCCTGCTCCAGAGGACACTTGGCAAAGCCTGGAAGCACTGAGGTTATCCCAGTGGGGAGGACGGGCACTCCAGACTAACTGAACATCCGCAATTCATAGGATCTCCCCCCAGCAAGGGGTTACCCCGCCCAGATGGTGCTGAAGCTGAGAAACCCTGCCTTACTGATGATGAAATTGCTATTGTCATCAAAACCTGCTTTAGAAATGTATTTCCCCACCCAAAAACATTTATGGAACTTTACCTGTGTGCCCAGTCCCGTGCCAGGCACTGCGGATGTGGAGCTGAGAATACAGACGTTTCAGGGGAGGACGCCGCTCAGGAAGGGGTGGGAAAAAAACCCAGGCTGTGTTGGGACGGAGATGGAGTCAGGGAGGGCACCCGAGCCTCGGGGCCGGGCTCCCCTGAGCAGGTCCTGCTTGAATGGAGCCCTTGAATATGAATCAGAGACCAGAGAGGGCCTGAGGGGTAGTGGGGGTGCTCGAGCCAGGGACTGGCGCTTGTGATGCTCAAGACTGGGGGCTGCGAGCCCCTCTCTGTGGCTGGAGTGGGGAGCATTCAGGCCTCTGGCTGGGTCCAGAATCCTCCTCTGCAGAGGTTTTGTTCCTTGGGCAGTTTAAGGGATTGACAGCATTTTAAGAGATCTTTGCTGATGTTGTGATGTCAGCTGAGCCCTGGGAAGCAGGGCACAGCACCTCCCACGAGCACACGTCTAAGAGACGCATCTTCCTGGGATGAGTCTGTGGCGTGCACCTTTCTCTCGGGGTCTCTGTGCACCTGAGCCCCTTCTACTGGTGTTGGGGTGTGTCCTTTCCCACTCACTGGGGAGTGAGTCAGGCCGATGGATGTAAAGTTATATTTGGATGGAACATCATATGGCGTTTCTCAAAAAATTACTGCTTGATCCATTATATACCCCAAAGAGTTGAAAGCAGGGACCCAAAGAGATATTTGTATGCCATGTTCACAGCAACATTGCTCAAGACGGAGCAATTGTAATTCAGGCCTTTGGCCAAAGGGTGGGGGCCCCGAGTGTCCCTGAGTGGTGAGTGGGTAGGTGTGGAATCACATTTAGCCGTAGATAACAGAAAGGATATTCGGACACTTGCTACAGTGTGGAGGGGCCTTGAGGGCATCCTGCTCACGTGACGACAAATTAGTGTGTGATCCCACTTCTTTGAGGTCCCTAGAGTGGTCCAGTTCACAGAGACAGAAAGTAGGACAGTCCCTAGGCAGGAGGAGAGAGCAGCAGGGAGCTAGAGTGTGTTGGATGCAGAATGTCCCTTTTCAAGACGACAGAGTCTTGTGGTCCGATGGTGAGGATGGCTGTGCAAGAGTGGGAATGAACTCTACACCAGAGCTGTACACTTGGAAATGGTGCAGGTGGTAAAGCTTGTGTTGTGTGTATTTTACACCTGAGGGGAGGAAGGAAACTTGCTCTGTGAGGGGTGAAGGTGTGGAAGGCCAAGAGAAAGGAAAAAGCAGCAGACACGAGAGGACGGTTCCAGGGGCCCCGCTGCAGGGGTGTGCACTGAGTTCCTCCTGGTTCTGACGGAGGCCAATGTCATCGCTGTCACTGCGGGCACGGGCCCCGGTGAGCAGGGGGTCCACGGACCCTATGCATGATGGGAACACGGGCGGGCGCTGTGCCCTGCACACCTTGGTGGGATTTCTCTGTGGTTACAGTGGTCCATGGCTTTAGAGACTGGTGCAGGGATGAGGGGTGGGAGACAGCTGCGAGGTGAGGCCAGGATCCCACTGGGAAGGGGAGAAGGCCCAGGAAGGTGGTGAGAGGGATGGAGCTGAGCAGGATCCCAGAGGTCCTGCTGAGGGGGCGAGGGGAGCATCCAGGTGGCCCCCAGGGTCCCCTTGTTGGTGGCTGAGCCGCCCTGACATGTGGACTGCAGAAGGGAGGGACTGATGAGCTCCCTTCTGGACGCTGTGGCTTCAGCTGCTGTGGGGCCATCTGCTCTGCTGGCCAGTGGGGCGTGTGGCTTTGGAGCAGGGCTGGGCTGCAGACACAGGTGTGGGGGTGTCAGGAGCACAGAGCTGAGGAGGGAGTCACTTCTTCATCATCTGTCCTTTGCTTCCCGAGCCCTGGCTGCCCCACACTGGGCGGTGTGGGCATGACTGTCTACCTGCCTGTTCAGGTGCAATCTGCCAAGTGTCTTGCTGGGAGTGAGGATGGAAGGAGGGCCCAGCTCAGCAGACACAGGCCCTGAGTAGCAATTAATTGTTTCACCTTGAAGCAGTTGTTTCAGGTTCCTCCTCGGGCTTGTTTGGATAAGGCAGGCCGGGGGCAGGTGTGGAGGTAATGGAATCCGGAAAATGGGGGCCCCCGTAGCAACGCGTGGTGGCTCCTGGCAATGAGTCATATTGTTCCTACAAAACAGGGAGATGCTACAGGGCTCTTGGCCCGGTTTTTAATGTGACATGTCTGTGACTCAAATCTGCTAACGCAACTCAGTTGCTTCATGAGTTTGGTTTTTTTGCCAAAACTTAAAAGAGGAAATTTGCCCTGGTTCACTGTAATTCAGGCCTTTGGGCTCACGGGTCCAAGACGAATCAGGCAATTAGAGCCCATTGGCCCAAAGCTCGTGGAGCCTATGGGCAGCTGGGAGGGTGCCGGGAGCTTGCCCAGACCACGTGAGCAGCAGGTCCCAGGCCTAGAGGCTCAGAGACCCGGCCTCAGTGGGGTTGGCCAGGATGGGAGCTGCTTCCCTGGACCCACCCCCAATGGAAAGGCTTCTAGAAGGGGCACGGAGACCAGAGTTGCTGTGGGCCATTGCTGTATCCCCTTCTTGTGATCTTGTGATCTGGACTGATCACCACTGTAAACCTGAGACAGGCTGGCCTGGGAGGGGAAGCTGAGCTGTCTGGGCAGCAAAATGCTTCCTAGGAAATGCTTTCTAAATGCAGGTGTTGGGCTGCAAGTGTGCACAGCCTTGAGCAGGCAGCCTTGGGGGCCCTGGGAGCCAGCAAAGAGGGGGACCTCAGCTCAGACGGTGCATCCTGGGGGTTCCTTAGTATCCTTCTGCCTTCTGCTGCACCCTCTTTGGGCTCACTTCCTGCAGGGCTTCATCTTTCTCACATTCTTCCATTTATTTTATTTGTGATTCATTCACTGGCAGAAGTGGCTGTGGCTTGCTGCTGTTGGTGGGGAAGCCCAGTCATGGTCACAGATCAGTTAATTCTGTAATATCTTGGGAGGGGATCTCAAGTGTAAGGAGCAGCCCCGGTTGAAGAATAGCAGGGAAGGCTCAGAGAGTGGGGAGGACTCAGGAGTGGGGAGGATTCAGGAGAAAGGAGGATTCAGGAGCAGGGAGGACTCAGGAGCGAGGAGGACTTAGGAGCAGGGAGGACTCAGGAATGAGGAGGACTCAGGAGTGGGGAGGACTCAGGAGCAGGGAGGACTCAGGGAGTGGGGAGGATTCAGGAGCCGGGAGGATTCAGGAGCAGGGAGGACTCAGGAGCGAGGAGCACTCAGGAGCAGGGAGGACTCAGGGAGCGGGGAGGACTTAGGAGCAAGGAGGATTCAGAAGCAGGGAGGACTCAGGAGCGTGGCTGAGGCTGTGACACCTCTTTGTATGCCTGGGTCCTCGAGAGAGATCATCCTTGATCCCATGGGGCCTACAAAGAGAATCCCCTAGGCGTTTAAATTTAGAAAACTTATTATAGATTTTTTTCATATATAACCCAATGGGAGAAATAATTTTCCATTTGGCAAGATGTGGGGTTTTGGAGGAAATGATATTTACATACTAAAAATGCCTAGCAGGGCAGTAACCAAATTGCACATGGTTTTGAAATCACCTTTAATATCTGGCGAGATTATAATGATTTTTCTTTTCTTATGTTTACAAGTTTGAAAATGAATTACAATACGTATTTTAAATCAAGGGGCATTTCTAGTTGGACATGTAGAATGACTTTTTCGTTTTTGCAGTTGTTTTTCCTTCTGACCTGTCATCAAAATTTGTTTAGTCTTTTTTAATTTTTTATTGTCTGATGCTCTAACTCTGTCTGTCTCTGTTCTTTTCCCTAATTTTAAGGCATTTTCACTTAAAAATAAGCAAACATTTTCCTGGCTTTTTCGCTTGCAAAAATCGGGTGTCAAATATTACCTTTCATTTGAGAATGTTTGGTTTGCCCTTTTTCTTCTCAAATAGATGCCCTTCTCTCTTCTCCATTCTGACGGGGGGAATCAGCCACCCCTTTCTGAAGCACAGGCCTGCACTGCTGTCCCCTCACGCTCTCCCTTTAGGGAGAGGAGGGGCTCGCTGCCCTGGAACGCTCCAGCACCTTCATTTCAGCCTCCCCCATCCTGTGACACGGTGTCCAGGGAGGGTGGAGGGAATGCCTGTGCCTCAGGTCCTCCTGGACACCAGTCCACAGGCGCCTCTTCCGTGGGACCATCGTGTGGAGGGCTTGGGCTCATTCCTGTGTTCCTTCCTGGGGTGGGCCTGGCTGTGTGGGATGGGTGGGTGGGGGTCTGCTGGGTCACAGAGCCCTGGACCAGAGGAAAGAACGACCTGACTGCTGGATTAGAGGCAGGCGGGGCCCCAAGCCAGGACTGCTCTTCTGCGGCAGAGCTCTGAAGCATTTCTGAAGCATGTTCCCTGGTGTCCTACAAACACCAAGCCACAGGTCCACACTCCAGAAGCCGGGCACGTCTCTGGGCGGGATCTCTGGAGCCTTTACTCTGTACATCGCGAGTGTACGAGAGGGGGTCTCTTCTGCAGGGTTCCCAATCCTTTAGCCATGGAACCCTTTAATAATGGAGCATCTGTTTCCACAGAACACACTTGGAGGAGTACTGCACTCCAGGGGTGCAAATTTGGTGTCTTCCCCTCCCCCAGTCTGTGGCCTGTTAGAGACAGGGCCGCACGGTGTCACAGCTCCTGCCTGAGCTCCACCTCCTGTCTTAACCCCCTCCCTCTCTTCCCCATCAATGGGAAAATTGTATTCCGTGAAACGGATCCCTGGTGCCAGGGTCTGGTCCGTGCCCTGTTAAGCACCGGGCTGCATGGCGAGAGGTGAGTGAAGGAGAGGGAGTCAAGCTTCGTCTGTGTTTGCAGCTGCTCCCTGTCACTAACATCACCCCTGAGCTCCTGCTCCTCCCACCCCCGACCCCAATCCGTGGACAAATTGTCTTCAGGAAACTGGCCCCTGTTTGGGGACCACGGCTGTAAAACCCACGAGCTGCATGTGCTGCGTCCTTCAGCTGTCATCTCACCCAAGAGGGATGTGCTCAGTGTGCGCCTGCTGTCCTCACCAGGACTTGATTCTGCATCTTCTGAGCACGATGGCCCAGGCGGCCTCTCCCAGCCACACCCCCAGAGGCCTCGGCTCTGCTGAGTTCCTGCTTGGCCATGGGTGAGGGACCTTCCAAGTATTTTGATGATTTGGGCCAGTTTTTCTAGGGTTATGGCATTTCTGAGGTTAAAACAGCAGAGGAGCTTTCTGGAAGCAGCAGTTGTGTCCACGAACTTGCACTTGGAGTGTTGGGCCAGCTTCATGCAAACGTTGGCCATGTGGCAGGCACCCAGTCTCCTTTGGGACAGATGTTCAGTTCTGGGCACATCCTGTGTTAATCCTCCCAGTGGTCCTGTGAACTAGGTTCTTTTAGTGCCCCTGTTCTTCAGATGAGGAGCCTGGGTTTCAGAGCCTGAGGTTCAGAACTGTGTGCTCAGGTCACACAGCGCACGGTTACCTTTCCCACCACAACCTGCAGCCCAGGACTGGCCCTTGGCAGCTGCGAATCATGAGTGCATGCTTAGAGGCTCGCTGGTTTGTCCCAGCTGTGTGTGAGAAGTGTTAGGCTTGGCCCTGGCTGTCTTTGACTGTCCCACTTCTATAGCAGGGCTGACCCAGCCCCTCTCAGATTGGGGTACTCTTGCCTATGAACCCCAGCAGTGGGGCTGGTCTGAGCCCAGGTAAGGTCTCAACTCCCGTAGCAGCCGGCAAAGCAGTCCTGTCCACCATGAGGCATAAATCTTGAGCTATTCTTAGCCTGCGAGACAAGATTTTAATGATCTGGCTCCTCTGGGCTTTGGAGACTTAGCAGAATTTTAAAATGTCCCCCCACCCCCACCCCGTGGCTTCTCCTTCCTTATGTCATGAATGTTTGAGCAGATTCAGTCTATAGCCTGCCTCGTCTTATTTGCTGACGGCAGGTGTTGGGAGAGAGATGTCCTTGCTCCTGATCCTCTGTCCCGCCCGTGTCTACCTCCCCATTTTCCCTTCCCGAGTGAGAGCCAGCCCTTGGTGGCGGAGGTCATCAGAGGAGTGGCAGTTTTCTGGAGGATCCAGACAGTGGATTAAGCCATTCCTCTAGTTGACGAGTGCCAGAGTCATTGGTCAAGCTGCCTGTTGTCCTGTGGGTCAGCTGTCCCCACCCCCCAAGCCCCTGAGAAGCGGGGAGACAGGCAGCTCACAGCCCTGTGCTGAGACATTGCTCAAATAGTTTTATTCCTGGCAACATTAACCAAGGAAGAAATCAATCAATCAATAGATATTTATTGAGTGCATAGTCTGTAACTGTCACAAAAGTAGCCATTAAAGCAATATGGATGTGTCAGAGGGCCAAGCCCAGGAAGTGCGCGCAGGTGCCGCTGGTCTCCACCGTCCTCTGCTCGCAGCCGGCCTCTGCTTCTCACCATCCTCTTCCTGCTGCGTCTGCAGTGAGCCTTGGGGTGCAGCAGACCCCGTGGGGGACCACCCAGCCTGTCCTATATGCTGGGTCACCCCGAGAGTCCGACCCCTGTGATCCCCTGCTCTGAATGGCGCCAGCCTGGCCCTGGCAGTGTCATGGCGATGGGGGAGGCTGCCCCATGTATGTCCTCCCTCCCACCTCCCTCCCTGTCCCCACCTCTCTCCATTCTTCCCTGCCTTCTATCCACAGTCCAGTGGCCCCCCTCCATGCCGGGCCACACGTGGGTAATAAGGGAAATTATTAAGAACTTAGTCAGTCTCACCTGAGACCAGACATTCCGGCAAGATGTCATTTAATTCACACAATGACCTGGGAGGTAGATTTCACGATTGCCTGTTTAGTGGGTTTGTTTTTATTTTTCCAGACCAGGAGACGAAGGTAGCTTGTGCTGTATTTTATGGGTGATCCACAGAAGGATGGGAGTTCAGACCTCAGCTGCCTGGCCTCCGAGCCCGGACTCTGGGTCGCTATGCCCTCACCTGCCCTCAGCACCAACACTTACATCTGGCTTGGGGCTTCGTGTCTCCAGCCCTGTGTTCTGGTTGTCCAGAGGTGGCCATGCTCTTATCTCCTGGGGATGCAGAGCAACCAGAGGCTCACCCCACATCGCCTTCCCCTGTCTTGGCCCAACGTGGGAAGCAGCGCTCAGCAGATGCTCTGGATGGATGAGTCGGATCCGGCCCAGGTGGACGGTGGTCAGAGCCCGTCAATGCCATCACACCAAGGAATGAATCTAAGAGGTGTTCAGAGCATTCTAGGGTAAGAGGCTTTCCTGAGGACTTGTCAGTTCTCATTAATGGAAAGGGAGAAAAGAGAGGGACAACGGGATGGCATTTCTTAGGCGTCAGGACGACACTGGAGGCTGGGCACCCTTACCTGGAATGTTTGGGACCACAAGTGTGGATTTTAGGATACTCACAGTATCTACTTGCCCGTCCAGCATCCCTAACCTGAAAATCCAGCATCTAAAACGCTTCAGTGGCTATTGCTTTTCAGGCATCAGTTGGCGCTCTAAAAGTTCTGAATTTTGGAGCGTTTGGATTTCAGATACAGAGGTTAGGATATGCTTTTCATGCATTATCGAAACCCCACTAGAGTTTTATTCCCATTTTTCCAATGAGAACCTGGAATTTCTAGACCCTGAAAACCCTACAAACAGCTCTCAAGAAGTTCCCTTGATACTAGAAGCAAAAGTGTGATTATACGCATCGTCCCCAGGGGTGGGGGAAGAGGGAGAAGCCCCCCACTTCCATCAGTTTCTCAGAGCTGCCCGTGAATCACATCAGGTTGGGGGCTTCCACTTTGGAGGAACAGAAAGCAGGTTCCCAAAGGGAATTTCACCCACGGGCTCTGTCTTGGCTCTGCGACACTAGGATTTCATCATGCTGAGGAGGGAGTGTGAGTCAGACCTTTCCAGACCCCTTTGAAGCTCTAGATTCAGAATGTCAGGGCTTTAAATCTGTGGGGACTGCAGTCTCCAGGCCCGGCCGGGACTAGGTGATGAATTGGACTAGACAGACCTGGGCGGTGTGCAGCCAGGAGCTGTAGGATTTTCCACTTGGCAAGGGCAGGGTCTGAGTGAAGTTCTGCCCTCTTGGGTTAATGCATTCCTGTGTTCTCGCTGATGCCAGGAGAGAGGAGGAGAAAGATGTCTCCAGACTGCAGAACGCACTCAGAGCAAAGACCTGACAGCAGACAATCCAAAGAGTTGTGCTCGCATCTATAAAAATAGCCATTATCTGGCAGAGACCTTCCTCCCGACGTTCTTGCTCAGAATGATCTGATTTCCAACGTGGGTGAAAAACAAACACATCACAGGAACCCTGTTGGTTCCCCCATGCAGAAAGAGGTTTCTTTGATGGAGTTGCTCTGCAAAAAATACTCTCCGAACATGACCCGGTGACCCACAGTGTGGACTGGGGGAGGTCTGAACGTGACCTGGTGACCCACAGTGTGCATTGGGGGAGGTCTGAACGTGACCCGGTGACCCACAGTGTGGATTGGGGAAGGTCTGAACGTGACCCGGTGACCCACAGTGTGGATTGGGGGAGGTCTGAACATGACCTGGTGACCCACGGTGTGGACTGGGGGAGGTCTGAACGTGACCCAGTGACCCACAGTGTGGACTGGGGAGGTCTGAACGTGACCTGGTGACCCACAGTGTGGACTGGGGGAGGTCTGAACACCCGGTGACCCACGGTGTGGACTGGGGGAGGTCTGAACGTGACCTGCTGACCCACCGTGTGGATTGGGGGAGGTCTAAACGTGACCCGGTGAC
>CAUYPK010160729.1:0-12237 GCA_963574355.1 Loris lydekkerianus | reverse complement strand
AACTTGGGATGATGCCACGAAATGGATAACTCTTTAAAAATAAATATTTGCCAAATGAAATATTTAATTGGCATCAAACTGTGTCTAACATTTAACACCTAGTGCTAGTAATCCTAGCACTCTGGAAAACAGAGACAGGTAGATTGTTTGAGCTCATGAATTCAAGACCAGCCTGAGCAAGAACAAGACTCTGTCTCTATAGAAACAGAAAAACTAGCCAAGCGTTATTCTACGTGCCTGTAGTCCCAGTGATACTGGAATTTCATCTTCAGTAGGTTCTTGGTCTCAGTAATTCGGACAATGAATCCACAGACCACAGATCAGTGGTAAGACAGGATTTTACAGAAAAGACTATGGGGAAAGGGCCAAGGAAGGGGAAGGGAGGGGGGAGGTTTTGGTGGAGGGAGGGTAATGGGTGGGGTCACATCTATGATGCATCTTAGAATGGGTACAGGTGATTGCACTAATGTACACAGCTATGATTTAACAATAAAAACAAAAACAAAACAAAACAAACAAACAAACAAAAAAAGAATAAAAAACACCAAAGCTCCTGGCAGAGAAAAAAATCCCAAGTGGGGGAAAAAGCTCTCTCTGAGCCTCTCTGTCTCTGCCTGGGTTCTTTGTCTAGGGGTGTATATAGTCACCTGGGTTCTTTGTCCAGGGGTATCTAATAGTCACCTGGGTTCTTTGTCCAGGGGTGTATATAGTCACCTGGGTTCTCTGTAGTTACCATTAGCCAGGATTTGGTAACAAATGAATGGATATAGTCCATTCCTGAAATTGGCCAGGCTTAGGAAACTTACATGAAATTGACCTACACTACTAAATGGGGGGTTCCTTATTCAGCCACAAGTGCAAGGAGGGGACACTAAGGTGCCGGGGTCTCCCCAGGAGTTGTCTGGCCCCTCCAGCTACTGGAGCCTACTGCTGGGCACCCCCTGCCTACCCTCCAGCCCGCTGACCCTGCACCAACACTGCCAGGGTAGAGGTGGCAGGTCCTACCCTCAGCTCCTCCGAGCTGGCTGGGGCACCAACTGCCTGTATCACCAGCTATATACACCCCTGGACAAAGAACCTCAGCTACTTGGGAGGCTGAGGCAAAAGGATCTCTTGAGCCCCAGAGTTTTGAAGGACCCAGTGATGCAGTGACGCCATTTTGGACTTTCAGGCTTTCATCCTCCATTTGAAGAAAACCTGAAAGCTCCTAGTTTTGTTTCTTAGTAAACCACACCCCTCCCTATCTCCCGGGATGTGTCCCCATCTCCTGGGATGTTGGGATGTGTCCTATCTCCTGGAGAGTGTCAGCCTCCTCTCTCCCCCCACAGTTAAGATTGGCGGGACCCTATCAGCTTTGCTTCCCATACCCCTCACCCCATAACCCCCTCATAAAAAACCCTGCACACAGTAAGCATGGGGCTCTGGGTCCCAGCTGTGTCTGGGGGTGCCGACAGCCCAGGCTCGAGCTTGAATAAACACCCTCTTGTGATTGCATCAGTGTCTAGCTCTCTGGTGTGGTCACTGAGGACCCCAATTCTCGGGTGTAACAGTTCGAGGTTGCTGTGAGCTGTGACTCCACAGCTCTTTACCCAGGGTGACAGAGTGAGACTCTGTCTCAAAAAAAAAAGAGGCTTTCTAGTACCATTCTATCCATAACTATCTATGATACAGAATGCATAACTACCCATTTGTTTTTGACCCTATGAAAAATGTATACCTGCTGGTCAGAGTTTATTCTAAAAGAATAAGAAGAAAATAATTTGTTAAAGATACACAGTAAACCAAGAAGGCTAGAACTAAATTATTAAAACTGTGGGTTCAAAAAAAATTACTTTCCTTAAAAATTTGATGTTAAAAATCCAAAATGTTTCTTCTAACAAAATGTGTTTATAATTAAATTGCTTCTGGAATCTCCTAAACTATTTCCCATATTGAAGTATACTGGGAATGAAGTAATCTATGTGGTCTATGATTTCAACAATATTTTTATTTCTGAATTCTGATAATGAAGGTTTAGTAAAACACTTGCCTTTTTTTGACACATACTCTCTGCCAGACTCCCAGTGTGCTGAAACTACACTCATCTCGGTTGTCTATCTTTAATGCCACATTTATTACACAAAAGTCTATAAATGTATCTTTAATTTTTTTTTTAATGCACAAGCTCTCTTTCCCTCTCTCAATTTCCCATTCATTTCTAGCAAGGCAAATGTCACACTTTAAATTTCACCGTAGCTTTTTTGTTGTTCATTTTTCTCAATTCACAGTTCAGGTCTTTCTTCCTATAGGATTTTATCACTGGCAACTTGAGGAAGATCAAAGGAGGCAATGATTACTGGGTGGGTCTGTCTCAGGACGGACCCAGCAGACCCTGGCTCTGGCAAAGTGGCTCTTCTCCTTCTCCTGACTTGTAAGTTTCTGAGTAAAATGTTACAATAGGAATTAGAAACAGGAGGGAATTCAAAAGTATACTTTAGTTTATGCCTTAAATTTCCTCCAGGAGGCATAAGCAGCTTGATAATTTTATAGACTGCTGACTGGAATTAAAGCTAATGTAATTAATGATACTTCCATGGCTTCTAAATCTTTCTTTTAAGCCCTACTGCTGTTATTCTCTGGAAAAATCAAACCACAATTTGAGTGTCTGAATGAACGAAACAATTATCAGTCACATCCCTTTTGTATCAATGTTTAGAGACTCTTAAGGAAAAGAAATTGGAATGACTTTTTTTGTTTTGTTTTTTAAGAGACAGGGTTTCCCTCTGTCACCCAGACTGAGTTCAGTGGGCTCATCATAGCTCACTGAAGCCTGGTATCAAGCCATCCTCCCTTAGGAATGGAAGAAAAAGTATCCAATGTACTCAGCCCTACTATGAAGCTAAATTATAGCTTTCACATGAAGGCTATAACCCAACTATAGCACAAGACTATGGGGAAAGGGCCAAGGAAGGCCCAGGATGTGGGTGGGGCCACATCTATGGTGCTTCTTAGAATGGGTACAGGCCATTGCACTAATGTCCACTGCTATGATTTAACAATAAAAAAAAAAAAAAAAAAAAGTCATACTGAGGCTTAGGCAAGACAACTAAGACTTTGGAGTCAAATACATCTTGGTTTGAATCTAGTCTTATTCCTTACTAGCCAGGGGAATTTGAGTAAATTATATAACTTCTCTGAGCTTTGACAAATATAAAATGGGTTAACAAAGTTTCAAAGAATTCTTGCAAAGATTGCAAAGTGCCAAGCCCAGGTACTAATGAAGTAGCTAATGATACCATTGACAATCAAGAAAAAGCCTAAATACAAGATATGCATAAAACTGATATGGTACCCTTAAAATGAAAAAACTTAATTTAGGAATGGACCACTGTTTTTCCCCATTATGAATGTTTCATCAGCCATAATTAGGAATACACATACCTAACTCATAATAATATAAGTTAATTCGTGATAAGCACCTAAGAGTATATTTATTGGTTATCACTTAAACTATTTTTAAAGTATCATGGGAAACCCACTTTTCTCTCCCTTATTAGGGAGAGGCTGGTTAGAAAACCACAATGCCGTTTATTGCAGCCCAATTCATAATTGCTAAGTCATGCAAAAAGCCCCCAAGTGCCCTTCAATCCACGAATGAATTAATAAATTGTGGTACATGTATACCATGGAATATTATGCAGTCTTAAAGAAAGATGGAGACTTTACCTCTTTCATGTTTACGTGGATGGAGCTGGAATATATTCTTCTTAGTAAAGTATCTCAAGAATGGAAGAAAAAGTATCCAATATACTCAGCCCTACTATGAAACTAATTTATGGTTTTCACATGAAAGCTATAACCCAGTTATAACCTACGCATATGGGGAAGAGGGAGAGGGAGGGGAGGGAGGGGGGAGGATGGACAGAGGGAGGGTGATTGGTGGGATTACACATACAGTGCATCTTACAAGGATACATGTGAAACTTAGTAAACGTAGAATATAAATGTCTTAACACAATAACTAAGAAAATGCCAGGAAGGCTATGTTAACCAGTGTGATGAAAATATGTCAAATGGTCTATAAAACCAGTGTATGGTAGCCCATGATCACATTAATGTACACAGCTATGATTTAACAATAAAATAAAAAAATAAAATAAAAATAAAATAAAATAAAATAAAATAAGAAAACTACAATGCCCAACCTCTTTTACCAACCACACATAAGTGGCTCCCAAACTTCTGCTATGGAATTTTTAGTTGTTTAAACCTCAAGCTCCCTCAAGTGTTCTGATCCCTGCATTGCTTATTCAAACAAATGATAGAGAATGCTGGAGAAGGGTCAGGATGATCAGCGCTTGCTACTTCATTACTTGATCTGGCAGGAGAATTATTTCTTTCTGGGCTATTTGTGATATATAGTATTTGTGGTCTGATACTCACCTGCTCCAGTGCTACCAGTTATCAACATTAACTAATAGTTGATCATATCGTGTTAGTATAACTTAGGAATTTATAACAACTTTAAACCATTTTATTTCCTTTTTTTGGTAAAAAACTGCTTTGCAAAACTAAACAAATTCTTATCATTATGTAACCATTTCAAGTTTTTGTTCAGTTTAAAAACTGCTTTCAGGGCGGTGCCTTATGGCTCAAAGGACTAGGGTGCTGGCCCCATATGCTGGAGTTGGTGGGTTCAAACCCAGCCCTGGCCAAAAACTGCAAAAAAACAAAAAATAAAAATAAAAATAAAATAAAATAAAAATTGCTTTAATATTACTTTATATTAATAAAGTTAGCAATATCATAAGAAATTAAATAATAAATCCTGGCAAATAGTACCCGAGATACCAGTTGACACTATACCAATACTACTATGTATCTGTTAAGCTACATTATAAAAATACAAGAAATATTACCTTGGTGTTCCTCTAAATCCATATCAAGTTGTCTAATTTCTTCATTAAACTGGTTTATTTTTTCTTTTATATCTGTTAGCCTGTTGAAAACATTTTTAATGGATTTATAAAGATAATGTAGACATTTAGTGAAAACATTTAATGATGTTAAAATACTTCTCTAAGTTGCATAAACAGTATCTAGAAATAATATGCCCTATTCTGAGGATAATACTATACATTTAGAGAGAAAAATCTTTTTTAGATTTTTTTGTGGTTCCTATTTGCAGCAGAAGTATATTCTAAGAACATTAGCGTGACTGACTTCAACAGAAGACCCTTCCCCAATCTTCTTTTGAGTTTGACTTGGAATATTAAGAAAGTAAAAAATCCTTAACATCTTTTTATAGGTTTGTATAAACTAAACTGAGTTGGCAAATTAGCCTCACAAATTAGAAAATAAGAGAAAATCTACCATTAGTAGAAGATTATACAAATTAAAATTTTAACAAGAAGCATTTATACTTAATATACAGCTATAGTAATTAAGATAATGTGTTACAAGAGTAAGGATAGACTTATATATCAATAAACTATAACTGTGAATCTAGAAATAAGACTATACCTATAGTTAATTGATTTTCAAAGAGTGCCAAAATAATTAAATGGAAAAAGAAGAGTATTTTCAACAAATGGTACTGGAACAATTGGATATGCACAATTGAAAGAATAAAATTGGAGTCCTACCTCATATCATATATAGAAATTAATTCAAAATGGATCAAAGATATAAGTGTAAGAGCTAACCTATAAAACTCTTAAAAGAAAACAAAGGCGCAGTGTTTATGACTTTGGATTAGGCATTGATTTCTTAGATATGACACCAAAAGTACAGCAAGAAAAGAAAAAAGAAACTGGATTCATTTCAACTGAAAATGTTTGTGCTGTCAAGGACTCCATCAAGAAAGTGAAAAACCCACAGGATGAGAGAACATTTTTGCAAATCATGTAAAAAAACTTCTATTTAGGGTGGCACCTGTAGCTCAGTGGGTAGAGTGCCAGCCATATGTACCAAGGTTGGGGGGTTCGAACCTAGCCCAGGCTAGCTAAACAACAATGACAACAGCAACAGAAAAATAGCCAGGCATTGTGGTGGGTGCCTATAGTACAAGCTGCTAGGGAGGTTGAGGTGAGCCCAAGAGTTTGAGGTTGCTGTGAGCTATGATGCCATAGTACTCTATTGAGGGTGACATAGTGAGACTCCATCTCAAGAAAAAAAAAAAAGAAATTTCTATTTAAAATATATAAAGAACTGTTACAGTTCTATAACAAAAAGACAAATAATCTCATTTAAAAATAGGCAAAACTGTGATCTTATTGTAGCACTGTTCACAATAGCCAAGATTTGGAATCAACCTATGTGTCAGCCAATGGATGAATGTATAAAGAAAATGTGGTACATATACACAATGGAATATTATTCAGCCTTAAAAAAGAACGAAATCCTATCATTGGTAACAACATGATGGAAGAGGAAAACATTATATTAAGCTAATTAATCCAAGCTCAGGAAGACAAATTTTACATGGTCTCACTCACAGTGGGAGCTACAAACTAAAACAATCAGCTTCACAGAGATAGAAGAATGATGGTTATGAGAAGCTTTGAAAAGTAGTGGGAAGTGGGGGGGAAATAATGTGGGGATGGTTAATGTATAGAAAAATATGGTTACGTATGTGTAGAATGATCAAAAGCTAATATTTGATAGCATAACAAGGTGAATATTATCAATAGTAAGTTATTATTTACCTTAAAATAAGCATGGAATTGTATTGTTCCTAAACCAAAGAACTGATAAATGCTCGAGGTGATGGATACCTCAATTATCATGTTTTGATAATTATACATTGTATGCCGGTGTCAAAACATTACACGTACCCCATGAACACATACAATTTTAGTAAAAGCTCCATAGTTAGCTTCTATGGTAGAAGCTCCACCTCTCTACATTGAACGCCTCCTTAAGTACTAGAGATGCACCACACATACTCAATGGAAGTTCCTTATGTTGACCACCTTTGTATGTTGATCAGTTTGTTGCAATCTCTTTGGTAGTCAACTTACAGAGGTTCTATTATGTTATGTACCCATAGTAATTAAAAATTAAAAACTTTTTTAAATGGGCAGATATACATATAGCCAAAAGAAGTTCAATATTTTTAGCCATCAGAGAAATGCAAATCAAAACCATAATTGAGACACTACTTCAAACCCATTAGGATGGCTATAATCAAAAGAGAAAAATATTAGGTTATCATGTATGAAATGTCCCATTTCCTTAAGTATTAAGTTTGACAGTTGATATCTCTGAAATTTCACTTGGATACTTCTTGTTTTATTTGTATTGTGAAGGTACACCCTCATTCTCTCAGACATATGCTTTTAGCTTGTGATTATCTTTTTTTTTTTTTTTTTTTTTTTTTTTTTTTGAGACAGAGCTTTAAGCTGTCACCCTGGGTAGAGTGCCATGGCATCTCAGCTCACAGCAACCTCTAACTCTTGGGCTTAAGTGATTCTCTTGCCTCAGCCTCCCAAGTAGCTGGGACTACAGGCACCTGCCACAACGCCCGGCTATTTTTTGGTTGCAGCCGTCATGGTTGTTTGGCGGGCCAGGGCTAAATTCGAACCCACCGGCTCAGGTGTATTTGGCTGGCACCTTAGCCACTTGAGCCATAGGCGCCAAGCCTATTTTTCAAAAATTTTTAGAGCAATTTTTGTGAAAGCATGGATAAGTCAAGAATTCATGCTATTTTCCAGTATGAGTTGCTTTGTAGAATCAGTGCAGCACAGATAGCTTGAAGCAGCAACAAAATGTTTAGTAAGGATATGGCTAATGAACACATAGTACATCAATAGTTTGAGAATTTCCGTTCTGATGATTTTAATCTTAAAAATGAGCCATATGGCCAATCTGAGACCAAGGTGAATAATGATGAGCTGAAAGCTGTAGTGGAAGCAAACCTATCTCAATCTATGTGTGAATTAGCATCAAGCTCTGATGTTACTATTCCTATAATATTGGACCATTTGAAACAAATTGGCAAAAGAAAGAAGCTGGATAGATGGGTTCTTCAAGAATTAAATGAGTGTCAGAAGAGGAACTGTGTTGAGGCTTGCCTTTCTTTGCTATCATAATATAAACATGAACCATTTCTATGTTGTATTGTTACGCATAATGAAAAATGGATTCTTTTTGACAATCCCAAGTGTTCAGCACAATGGTTAGATAAAGATGAAGCGCCAAAACATAGTCCAAAACCGAATATTCACCAAAAAAACTAATGGTGTCTGTTCAGTGGTCCAATGCTGGTATTTATTAATTTATTTGTTTACTTTTTTGAGACACAGTCTCACTTTGTTGCCCTGGGTAGAGTGCCGTGGTGTTATAGTTCATAGCAACCTCAAACTTTTGGGCTCAAGAGAGCCTCTTGTCTTGGCCACTCAAGTAGTTGGGATTACAGGCACCACTACAACGTGGGATATTTGTTTTTTTAGAGACAGGTTTCACTCTTGCTCAGGCTGGTCTCAAACTCCTGAGCTGAGGCAATCCACCTGCTTTAGCTTCCCAGAGTGCTACGATTACAGGTTTGAGCCACCGTGCCCAGCCTCCAGTGCTGGTATTATCCACTATGGCTTCATGAAACGAGTTCAATAAATTATAGCAGATGTCTACTGCAACCAATTGAATCAAATGATGAGGACGCTTGCAATTAAGCAGCCAAGATTAGTTAGTAGAGACAGGCCAATCCTCTTGTAAGACAATGCTTGACCAAAAGTCACATAAACAACAATGCTCAAACTACAGAACTAGACTTGGAAACTCGCTGTCATTCACCATATTCACCAGACTTTGCATATTCACCAAACTGCCTACCACTTTTTCCACGCTTTGGAACATTTCTTGCAAATGGTAAGAAAAGGAAAGTATTGAATTCTCAACAAGCTATGGAAAACACCTTTCACAATTGCATTGCCATTAGCTCTCTAGGCTTCTTTGCTGCTGGCGTAAACAAACTACCTTTAAGATGATAAAACTGTGTCTATAGTTTAGGCATAGATGTTAAAGATTGTACTCCTTCTTCTTTGAGATAGAATAAACAAAACATTTGATTCAAAATTGGACATTTCATACTTAATGAGCTAATAATAACAAGTGTTGGTGAGGATGTGGAGAGATACACTGCTAGTGGAAATGAAAAATGGTATAGCTGCTTAGGAAAACAGCGTGGCGATTCCTCAAAAAGTTAAACATGGAGTACCACAGGAGTCAGCAATTCTACTCCTAGGTATACGCACAAGAGAAGGGAAAAACATGACCAAACAAAAACTTTTACATGAATGTTCATAGTAGCTTGATTCACAATAGTGAAAAAATGGTAACAACTCAAATATCTATCAATTAACAAATGGATAAAATATGGATATCTATACAATGGAGTATTATTTGGCAATAAAAAGAAATGAAATATTTATATATACTACAATATAGATCAACTTTGAAACATTATGCTAAGTGAAAGGAACCTGCCACACTTAGCATAATATGTCTGATTGTCTGATTCCATTTATATGAAGAAGCAAATCTACAGAGATACAAAGTAGATTATTAGTTGCTTAGAGCTGGGAACAATATGAGGGAGCTGATGGCTAAGGGTATGGGGTTTTATTGGGGTAGACGAACTATTCTAGAATTGATTGGAGGTGATGGTTCACAACTTTATGAATATACCATAAAGCTCTGAATTATGCATTTTAAATGTGTGAATTACATGGTTATATTATATATTACTAACACACCGTGAAAAGCAATTATACTAAACACTAAAATATTTAAAACTGTAAGATTGAAAGCTGTATCAATATCATCAGTGTGAACCAAGTAAAGAACACTTGTAACAATATTCCATTCTTACCTCCCTAGAATGTAATTTAAAAGATGAAGTACTGATGTAAAAATGTCCTAGTACAAAGGTACTTACTGTCTCTCCATGCTGGCTATTTCCTGATTATCTTCTTTAACCTACATAAAAGTATAAAAAGAAAATGATATTTAAAGGATAATTCATTATAAGACTATGTTAAAGATAATTTCCTTCTAGAGTATGTTATATCCACTTAAGTGTTAAATCCAGCCTCTTTCTTGAAACCTATTCTTAGATTTCAACCTTTGAAGTTAAAGGGAACATCACTAGGGAACTATTCACAGATTCCATCCTTTCTTTTTCAAGTGAAAGGTAGTAGCTGATACATGCACATCTATCCGCAAGCACCATTAAGTTAACACACCTTTAGACTTGGATTCATTGATACAAAAATCTAGGATTTCAGAGATCACTTGCCTTCCCAAAGTAAGGTTTCTAGATTTAGCAAGCCAAGTTAAGTGAGAATTTCAGGTAAACAACAAGTATTTGCCATGTAATATTTGGAATTTACTTAGCTTTACATATATATGTATGTGTGTATATATAGATATATATATGTATCTATACATACACATGAAACCTATTTCTTAAATTTCAACCTTTGAAGTTAAAGGGAACATCGCCAAGGAATTATATATATATATATATGCTTTATTTTTAAAAAATATATATTTAAACATATATATATATATATATATGTTTAAAAATTAGTCATTGCTTATCTGAAATTCAAATTTAACCAGCCATTTCATCTAGTATTGCTACCACAAAATTCCTCTCCTTTCCAGCCTCCAGTTATTTCCTTCCAAGAAACTCCAGGGTTCTAGATTTTAAATAATTCTGGAATGATTCTAATACTTAAATATTTCCTGAATGGATCCCTAAAGTTCTTTCAAACACACTGGGCTCAATCAAAAACTGCAAAGGAGTTCGTTACTGAAGTTGTATCCAAATATACATGCACTTATTCTAAGGACCCTATAGTTAGTGCCTCAGGATGAGCAACATGCTAATTATAACTTAGAGTTAACCCCAGCCTTGGAAAAGGAAGCAAGCTACTGAGTACACATGATACAACTTTATGACACATCATAATTTTATAGGACATTTTAATTGTTTCCCTTCGTGGAGGCATAGTAATAACCACAAAAAGTCATAAGCTTCAGGACCCTTCATCTTCTAAATACAAGGCCCCAAACAGACAATGAAACAATTCTTCAATAGATTTATCTAAATATTTAATGAATAATAAAAAAGTTTTAAGTTTTCCTAATAAATATACAAAATATGAAATAATGGCCAAAATATGAAATAACAAAATATGCAAAAAGACCATACAAGGTTTTAAATCAAAAGACAGTGTATATGAAGAAATGACTTTTATTCAGAGTTTCTTGATCAAGTATTTCATATCAATTTAGGTGAAGCTAACTTTTTACTTTTTCTTCATACAAACACTGGCTTTCTGTTCAATTCAAATTCCTTAAATAAAGCAAATCAATACATTTACCAAAACGTGACATATTAAAAATGTTTGTTTTTCCTACCTGCTTAAGTAATTTCTCTCTCTCTTCCATTGGGGATCCCATGCTTTTGTCTTCTGCAATCATTTGATCTCGGTGTGATTCTAACTCATAAAGTTTTTCATGCAGCAATACAGCCTCCTGTTTTACCTGGGAGTGTGTTATTTCCTAACAAAAACAAAAAAAGGAAAATTATAATTAGTGTTTTGTCAAAAATTATTCTCAAAGAGGTCGGATGTGGCTCATGCCTATAATCCTAGCACTCTGGGAGGCTGAGCTGAGTTGATTGCTTGAGCTCAGGACTTTGAGACTAGCTTAAGCAAGAATGAGACCCTGTCTCTACTAAAAATAGAAAAACTACCTGGTTATCAAGGTAGGTGCTTATAGTCCCAGCTACTCAGGAGGCTGAGGCAAGAGGATCACTTGAACCCAAGAGTTTGAGTTTGCTGTGAGCTATGCTGATGTCATGACACTCTACCCAGGGTGATAAAGTGAGAATCTATCTCAAAAAAAATTCTCAAATAGGTTTCAGTTTATAAAAATAAGGATAAATTTAAACTATTATAATACCAGCATCTTTAAATATTGTTATCAAATATCTTTAGTACTCAATAATGCTAAAAAATCCATTTCTAGATAGGAAGAATAAAAATAAATCCCTGTACACTTTTATAAGCTGTTTTCAGTCTAAGATTCACAAGAAGTTGGTAACTATAGTTTCTTTTATTTTCTAAATATAAGACCTGAACAAATAGAGAATGTGTCTACTAATGGAAAATAAAGAAAATGTTAACAACGTATGTACAACTTTAATTAAGATGTGTGATTCAAAGTCTGTAGACATGACCTCTACAG
>CAUYPK010160722.1:0-23176 GCA_963574355.1 Loris lydekkerianus | reverse complement strand
ATATAATTTTAACAATAATATATTAAACACATAATATAACATGCTCAGTCAGGTGTTTTTTGTTACCTTATTGGAGTGATGGGATGATAATCTCAGTGGGATTTCTGGCATCTTTTGTTTTCAGTAATCTTCTGCAAATCAGGTTTGTATTCAGTTGTAGCTACTCGGAGACGGGATGACGCAGCCTGGGGGCGGGACTACGCGCTCAGAGATCTCTCCTCACAGGTCCCTCCTCAGAAGCAGCATAACAAAATCCAAACTTGGCAAAGAGCCACAGTATACAAAATAATGATTAGAGGCAAAGAGCCGCATTCATTTTGGCCGGGAGCCGCATGCGGCTCGAGAGCCGTGTGTTCGCCACCCCTGCCCTAGAGGGAGCTACATACAAGACCTGGGAAGGAACATTCCCCAGGCCATCCCCTTCCCAGTCAACAGTCAAAACAAATACCCATTGCGGGGATTTGTATTAAGGCCAGGGCAGAGATCAAGGGAACAGCTGGAGCCTTGAAATATGATATATGAGCAGGAGGGCTTGTACCCCCAATCATAGAGGAAGACCCTTTGGCTGGAGGTCAGAGGAAAATTTGAAGACTCCTTTGGGTGGAGATCGGAGGAAAATTCTGTCCCACCGATTCTTCAGAGAACTGAAGAGAATTACCCTCCCCCAAAGAATCTGTGTGTGACCACAGACAGGAGGCTGCCCACACAGAAGGCTCAGGTTTTGGATTTCTCAAGGCTGCTCAAACCCTTCAAGTTAATGATTATAGGTAGAATAAGAACTAACATGCTTACCCAGAGAAAGTGCTATCGTTTTTATTCCATTCCTCAGCTTATCTTCTGGGCTAACTGAGATAATAGCCTTCAATAAAAGCTGAGTGGAACAAACACTCAGGCCCACTCCTGGAACCCCACCAGCTAGAGATGGTCCACTATGTTCTCACCTTTGAAAACTCTATTCTGTGTGTCCTGTCCCTTTATTTATCTCTTGCCACTTTTAACTTTATTTTTCATCAGTTGACTGACAGTCGCCAGTTCCACAGGTCTTAAAGGAAGCCGCCCCTGGGGGTGGAACCCCGGAAAATGTTGATGAAAATACTGGTTTAGCTTTAAAGTACTCTTGTGGAAATCACACAAGTACCTGAAGTTGTTAAAGTTAACTAAACAATAATATAGTGGTCAACAATCTATTCTTCTGCTTTTGTGTAAGCAAACATTTCTCACTTTGAGGTTATTCAAGCTTTTTGAACTTGAAAATTAACTGTATAAAAAAAAATGAGAGAATTTTTTCTTTTGACTCTAGTAATGAATCTAAAGAGAAAACCAAGGTTACATTCACTCCAGAACTGATATTTTAAATTTTTCATGTTGACCTATGTAGGATGGTAGTCAGATTGTGGGTACCTAGTAACTAACCCATGGCTGAAGTGGCAAAATTTATTTGAAAAGTCCAAACAAATGCTGTTTTTAAATGAATGTACTTTCCAAAAAAGTAATACGTAATAGCAAATTATAAAGAATATTCAATTCTGTAAAGAACAACCTGCTTTTTGTTTGAAATTACTAAATTGAATCACCTTTTGGCAAGTGGCATAAATTATTTAGTTTAAATTGACTCTGCCCTCAATAGTCAATGGCTATCTTCTTTGCACACATCCATAGATTGCCTTTATTTTGGTGATTTCACACTTAAAAAATGAATGCAAAGACAAAAATGTATTCCTTATAATACAGGCTTCCCTCCCTGCTTGAAGGGCATTTTGCTTCTTTAGTCAAATTACAGTGCAATTGAGTACTGCCCTTATTATAATCCCAAATTAGTTTTTAGAATTGCAATATTTTATTCCCCTACAAAAAGCTAGAATTCACAAAAAGACACAATGATAGACAATTTATCTGCCAAAACATTTCTTATAAAATGAAGAAATGGAATATTGAATTTATTCCTAAATTGAATAAGCCAAGGCCACCCTGCCACGGTACCATGGCCCTCTGCCACTCCATATCTGCCACTTGCAGGGCCCCCTCCTTTGTGGTGGTTGGCTTTTGAGGTTCTGCCTCACTGCACCAGTGGGTGGGCAGTTAGGTGGGGTCTGTCTCTGCACACACACACCCCCACTTTGTGCTGCACAGGGTGGCTCATGGTCTCCCAAGTCTGCTTTGTATGCTGGTCCCACTCTGGCAAGAACACTCACATCTAAGTTAAATAAGCAATAGTGTCTAAGAGTATAGGGTCAGGCTATGAAGTCATTCATTTAACAAATATTTATTAAGCACCTACTATGTGCCTGCTGGGGGTACAATGGTGATCAAAGATGAACAAGGATCTCATGGAGTTTCTAGTCTGCAAGGTTTCCAGATAGTGGTTTGTGTTCTGTTCTGTTATGTTTTCTTGCTATTGTTGCTTGATTAAAATGGGATTGGCTTTGACAAGGCGTTGTGCTGTCCAATCAGCTGTGATACTGTTGCTTCCTTTGTATCATCACATATTTATATTCTCTGCCTAAATCCTGTGGACATTAGGCTTTGCGGCCTCTGCTTTAATTGAGACAGAACAATCCAGGCTTAAGCCCCAATTCTGCTATGCACAGTGTGACTCTGAGTAAGTTAATATACCAGCTGACTCCTCAGTTATCTTCTATTAAAGTGGAAATAATAACATCCTACTATAAAGAGTTATTGAGGTAAAAATAAGATAATACATAAGGTGCTTTGCATAATGAATTACACATAGTACATTCATAGTTCAGTCTCAAACATGGGCAGTAAGTAGTATATCGTCTTTCTTAAATAAAGATGAGCCTTTTAAAAATTAAATAAATTTTAAGGAATATCTAAACACAATGTATCAGTTTTCATTGCTATTTTCCTAACTATATGATAAAGAATCTATCTTGCCTAAAGCATTTGGCAATGATGTACAGAAGTTCAGGAGAAATATTAGGGCATTTAACATAACATAACATTTATGCCTATTAACTAAATTTATTTCATCCAGAGTAACCCAGTAACCTTAACCTATGCACCCTAAGTGAGACAGTCTGTCAGGCTCTGAAACATTTTTCCAACTAATCATGACTGAGAAGATGGAAGGTATTTATGTAGTGTCTGGTTTACAGCGAGCTTTGTCTAAATTATTTTATTTCACCCTTACATCATTTCTTTGAAATAGGAGAGTGAGGACTTCAAATTTCATCTTGTACAAGACAAATCCCAAGTCACAGAAAGGCAAACTGGCTTTGAGCATGCTTGAAGAATAATGGACAGAACTTGCTTTCCACCTCCTCTCCATGAATTATACTGAGCTATCTTGCATATACTTATACAATAAGCTATTACCTGAGTTGTGGCTGACTACACACCAGATTTTCTCACTAATAATCTGTGCATTAAAGAATCATTAATTTTACAAAAGAAACTTCTCTGACAAGTATCAATGTCAATAATTACTATATCCACTTGCATGTAGTCTATAGACTACACATTTAAGAAAGTACAAAGCTGCCCATTCACTACATGAAAGGATCCTACAAAGGCCTCTCTAAACTCATCTATGCTTACATGCTCCTTTCCACTACAAGTATTACCTGGCAAAAGCCTGTTAAAAGAAACAATTGGCTCTCTCTAGGGTGGAGATTCTTTAAAGAGCTGGGAATCCCAAGTAGCTATTTATTATACTCTTCCACTTTCCTTTCCAAGTCTCCGATTATTGTTAATTCCTAGGGGGAAATAATCTAAGGTTTTGAATTTTTGTATGCAAAGATAGAATAATTGCAATTACTTAAGATGAAAGATGGGTTTATTACAGCAGAAAAATGTTTTCTTCTCTTCCTTACCCATAGCCTTGTTAAAAAAAACAATATGCTGGGCAGCACCTGTGGCTCAAAGGAGTAGGGCGCTGGCCCCATATACCAGAGGTGGCAGTTCAAACCCAGCCCTGGCCAAAAACTGCAAAAAAAAAAAAAAAAATGTTACATATAACTATAAGAAATATGTAATTTAAATGTCCAAATAAATAAGATAATAAAAACTATGGCATCATGCAATGGCAATACTTTCAGAAAAGGGCTCCACTTTCAGTGATACATGTGTGGCTACCATTCTAGAGTCCTGGAAGCTGCCACAGATATGCCCCAACAGTTTCTATACTCCAGGGTGCTCTGCTCTTATTACACCAAGCATATATGACAGAAAGCCAGCATTTTTTCAGAACTGAATGACCAAGTGTTCAGATTTGCCTGACACAAAGGGTAAACAAGACAAAATTTCTTTCAAGTCATCTGTTAGAAAATGAATGCATACGTCCTCCCAAACGTTATATATTGAAGTCCTAACCCCAATATAACTGTATTTGGAGTAAGGAAATAAGGCTAAATGAGGTAACAAGTGTGGGGCCCTGATACAATAGTATTAGTGGCCTTATAACAAGTGATACTATATAAGAAGACAGCTCACTGTCCCTTTGCATTGTGAGGACACAGCAAGAAGAGGACACACTTCTATGAGCCAGGAAGAAAGCCCTTACCGTGAACTGAGTTGGTCAGCACTTTGATCTTGAACTTCCCAGTCTCCAGAACTGTGAGAAAATAAACTTTTGTTGTTTGGGAAACCCAGACTATAGTTTTTTGTTTTTTGTTTTTTTTTTTTTAATGGCAGCCTGAGAAGACTAAGACATCTTTCACGAGTGTGGGAAGCAAGGATGCATACAAGGAGCCAATCTCTAATCTTGCAACAATTTTATTCTTTGATTTAACAAGCACGTCCCAAAAATCCTCTCCTGAATAGATGCTGAGAGATATAAAAGTAAATAATGAAGGAAACCACAAGAATAAGCCCTCACACCTTCTAGTCTGCCCACCTCCAGGTCACACTTCTCCATTGCTTTTACCCAGGATCCTATTTCTCGTTATCCTGAACTTAGCCATAATAGAGAGCATCTTTCACATACATAAGCCCTCACATCTTCTATGTAGTCTGCCCACCTCTAGTTAACACTTCTCCAGTGCTTTTACCAAGGATCCCATTTCTCCTTATCCTGACCTTAGCCCTAAAAGAGAGCATCTTTTGTCTACATCCTCAGTTACCCCAAAATTTGTTTCATTACTTCCTCCACACAGGATAACTTTTTAAAAATAAAATATTTATTTTGGATGTTCTACCTATAAAATTTTTGTTTCATATCATCTACCATAGAACAAAGAAAATGTTACTCAACTTATTTAAAATACAAGTTTTTTTAAAGAATCAATATGGTATAAAAATATCAGGATCTTTGGAGGCAAAAATACTAGACTATATTAGGTCAGCTCTTTCTTTCTGACTCATGTTCAGCAAGTAACTTAACTTCCCTGGGCCTCAGTGCCCTCTTCTGATTATTACAGTAGCAATGTCTGTCTTGTGGGATTTTGTATTGTTGTATTAAACAGGTAAAGACTCCTGCACATTATAAGTGTCTTGTTTGTTTTTATTTAGTTATAGCTGCTGGAGTAGGATGTGTTAGTTTCATTACAATCTCTTGTGGTTTAGATGTGGTGTTCTCAAAGTTTAGGCAGGTAAGCACCAACTACAATAATTATTACACAGCTTAGAGTATCCCCTTAAGCATTAGAAATGAATTCTAATGCTTTCTTTTCCTCTGCTGAGAGAGTTACTTTCTTTTAGATGTTATCTGTGTGTCTCTTGGTGGCCAAGGACTGAAGAGAGTTCTTGAATTTATTGTGTTTGCACTCCAGCCCTGTTTTTCCTATAGAAATCCAGAAATTTAGGTTGAGATAATGTTTAAAAAAAGTTACAACAAACTTAGCTATAGATCTAGATTTTTTATTCATAATTTGGGGTAAACTTTATTCTATAAAATAGAACAAGCACTCCCACTGGGCAATAGCAGAGAGTGGGTTTTGTAAGGTGAGAACAAGGAGACAGAATAGAAAGAAATGCTGATAGGTTAACATCAGGTTACTTTTCTCATAAAGATTAAAGTAAAGAGGACTTCCTTATTATGCCAACACAAGTAGTCTGGAATCTCCCACTTCAAGAAAAATTGGTCTTTTGGGGAATTATCTGATTCCTTAAAGTTTCAGTTTGATCATGTAACACTTAGCACAAGTAACTCCATTTTGGTTTGGTCTTGTATGTTGAGGCCTAGTGCAGGAACACGGTTCACAACAATGACCTCCCATAATTTTTGTTTAGCAATGGTAGTTCTGAGTGCCTGACCATCCTAATGTGTTTGGTCCATGTGTTGTCCCTTAGAATGTGCCCCAAGGTAGAGAGAGAGAGTCCCTGGGCTACCAGAAGCTTAGAATACTTAAGTAAAAGTCTTTAAATCATAAGTTAAAGCTTATGATTTTTATAGAAACCTCTGTGCAGATAAATTGCTAAATCAAAGCTTTGGCCATAAAGACAGCTTTCTTTGTAGCATTCCAGAAGAGGTGGGAGGTCCAACGTGGAACAAGTAACACTGATTTCAGTTGAAAGCTAGTCTGAATCAAAGTTAAGGCAAAAGCTCTTAAGGTGAAGAGGAGACAAATGTTAAGATGTAATCTCAGATGTAATCATAAGAGGGTTTAGCAACAGATTAAATGCACTTCCTAAGGAAAAAAAAGGCCCTTTATTAATTCAAGAAGTCACTCATTTGTTGGCCCTGCCCTTCAGAGAATATAACGTGGAAGAAAGAAGACCAGCATCCCTTCTCCTTGTTTGTTTGTTTGTTTGTTTATTTATTTATTTTGAGGCAGAGTCTCGCTCTGTTGCCCAGGCTAGAGTGCAGTAGTGTCATTATAGCTCACTGCAACCTCAACCCCCCTATTCATTGATCCTACATGATTGCCCTCAGGGCTCAAGGGATCCTTCTGCCTCAGCCTACAGAGTAACAGGACCAGGTGTGCATCAATATGACCAGTTAATTTTTTGATTTTTTGTACAGATAGGGGTCTTGATATATTGCTCAGGCTGGTCTCAAACTCCTATCCTCAAGCAATCCTCCTTCCTCGGCCTCCCAAAGTGCTAGTATTATCGGCATGAGCCACCATGACAACCTAATTTTATTTTTATATCTAGTATAATATCTTATAAAACATGTTAGGTACAGAAGGAAGAATCAAACACATTTTGTGGCTGAGGATATTATCATAGGGAGAAGGACCTAGGGATAATCAATAATGGAAGGTAAGATAGCCTACTCTGAAAGAGACACAAGTAAGAGAAGTCAGGATAGCAATATGTACTCACTACCAACATCAGAAAAGCTCATTCATGGAGGAATTTTGTTTGTCAAGCTCTTCAACCAGGAAGAAAGATGACCCCCTTGCTTCCTTCTGCTTAGTAGACCCATGTAAGGAAGAAAAAAGTGGCCCTTGCTAGGTTCTGCCTTTTCCTCTACATTTTCCTCTTTTTCTCTGTGTATTTATTTTTTTGTTTTCATTTCTTTTTTTAACAAATTGAAATCTATATAATTATTTATTCTTCATCCTATATAATTTTTTACCAGGGGACTATTTCAAGAACAAAGTAAAGTTCCAAACTCACAGGAAGAGATTGATTGGCCTATAGCCGTGGTAATCAGTAATGAGCAGAGCTGGTTGATTTAATCTGTCTAACTGATTGATGACAGCTTGCTTCAATGAATATGCCTCTGAAAGCCAGCCAGTCAGTGACACCTTCACACTGAAAACCAGCCAGTCAGTAACCCTCTTACTCCAGGGAATTGCTTCTAAGCGTTAGATCAACACACTCCACTACATAAGCAGCACATCCTTGTCCTTGGCTGACATCAACCCACTCCTGCCTCTAAACTATACACCCTAAAGAAACTCTACCCTCACATCCTATATAAAACAGCAGTTTACTTTGTTTAATGAGCCTTTGCCTAAACAATATAGCTTTTCCTTGCTGAAGTAAGTACTAAATTCACCTTTGGTTTTTCTTTCAGATTTCAAGAGCTGACCCCACCCATTAACAATCTTCATTTGAAATATTTCACCAATTACCCACCAATTACATTTACAAGGGTACATGTTAAATTTACTAAGTGTAGAATATAAATGTCTTAACAGAACAACTAAGAAAATGTGGTCCAGGCTATGTTAACCAGTTTGATGAAAATATTTCAAATGGTACCTAAAATCAGCACATTGTACCCCATAATTGCATTAATGTACACAGCTATGATTTAATAATAAAAAAAGAAATATTTCAGTGTTAGATTTGGCTAGTTGATGGTTCAAGGTTCTAGAATTTACTGTGCCAATAATTTGTTATATGATACTAGACAAATTGAAATCATTTTTGTTGCTACTTCATAACTGTAATTTTGCTACTGTTATGAATTGTAATGTAAATATTTGATTTGCAGGATGTATTTAGGCAACTCCTATGAAAGGGTCATTTGACCCCAAAGGGGCCATAACTCATAGGTTGAGAACTGCTGCTGTACATTTTCTTATTTGGGGGCATAGAGTTTTTTGTAATAATCATTGAGGATCTTTCATATTTCTGTGGTGTCTGTTATTTCCCCTATATAATTTCTTGAATTTGTTAGAGGTCTGACTTTTCTGTTTCTTGATAGTCCAGCCAAGAATTTATCAATTTTATTAATTTTTTCAAAGAATCACCTTTTTGTTTTGCTGATCTTTTGAATGATTCCTGTGATTTCAAATTCATTTAATTATACTCTAATTTTGGTCATTTCTTTTTTTCCAAAGAAGATGGGGTCAGATTGTTCTTCCTTTGGGATTGGATTGTTCTTCCTTTTCCAGTTGCTTGAGATAGCCCATCAGGTTGTTGACTTATTCTCTTTCTGTTTTCTCCATGAAGGCAACCTAATGCTATATATTTGCCTCTTAGGACTACCTTTGCAGTATACCACAGCTTTTGATAGTTTGTGGCTTCATCATCATTTTGTTCAAGAAATATAATGATTTCCTTCTTAATTTCATCTTTGACCCAGCTGTTGTTCAGGATAAGTTTATTTAGTTTTCATGACTTTATTTGGGTAAGAATATTTCCATTGCTGTTGAGTTTGACTTTTATTACATGATGACTGAGAATATACAAGGAATAATTTCTATCCTTTTCAATTTGTTAAGGTTAAAATTGTGTCCTAAGATATGATCAACTTTGGAGAATGATATGTGGGCTGATGAGAAGAATGTATATGCAGTTTTGTTAGTATGAAATGTTCTGTATATGTCTGTTAAATCCATTTGTTCTAGGGTTAAGTTTAAATCCATTATTTCATTGTTTAGTTTCTCCTTTGAGGATCTGTCCAGTACTGTCCAAGGGATGTTAAAATCTCCAACTATTATGGTGCAGGAAGACATCATATTGTTCAGATCCGTTAGAGTTTGTTTTACATATCAAGGAGCATTTAGGTTAGGCCCATAAATGTTAATTATTGAAATCTCTTCATGTTGTATGCTTCCTTTGACCAATACACAGTGCCCATCCTGTCCTTCCTTTTTTGTTGTTTTTAGTTTAAATCCAATTGTCCCTGCAAATAACATTGCAACCCCTGCTTTTTTTCTGATTTCCATTTGCCTAGATTATTGCTTTCCATTTCTTTGTGCTGAGTCTTCTTTTATCCTTTGATGTTAGGTGTGTTTCTTGGAGATGACAGATATTAGGCTTGAGTTTTTGTATCCAGTCGACCAGCCTATACTTATTTAGAGGGGAATTCAAGACATTCACATTTATTGAGAAGATCAAAAGGTATGGTGGAGTCTTGGTCATCTCATTTTTGAAGAGATCAAGGTTTATTTTTATTTTGTGTATCATTCTGGAAGCTAGGCTTTGTTCTTTAATTTCTGGGTGTAATAGACCATTGTGCTTTCATTAGGAAAAATGGATCTGAGTACTTCCTATAAAGCTGGTCTAGTTATGACAGTTTTCCTCAACATTTGCATGCCACTAAAATAGTTGATTTGTCCATCATAAATGAAATTCAGTTTAGCAGGATACAACATCCTGAGCTGAACATTGTTTTCTTTAAGAAGGTTAATGACCAATGACCATCCTCTTCTGGCTTGAAAAGCTTCAGTTGAAATATCTATGGTCATCCTGGTATTTTTCCCTTGATAGGTAACACTTTCTTTTTCCTGGCTGCTTTTGGGATTTTATCTTTCATATCAACTTTAGCAAAGTTAATTACAGTGTGTGTAGAAGATGCTTTGTTTGAATTGAGTTGTGCTAAAGTTCTGAAACTATCTACTATCTGAATTACTGTGTCTTTTGCAATGCTTGGGAAATTCTCCACCATAATGTCCTGAAGTAGAACATCAGTGCCTTTAAGACCATCCTCTTCTCTTTCAGGAATATTTATAATTCACATATTTGATCTTTTGGAATATTTCCATAACTCTCTAAGGGGATATTCTATTTTTGTTCTCCTTTTTTTCTATATTTTTCACTGGATTAGTTCAAAGGTCTTGTCTTTAATTTCTAAACTCTTTCTTCTCTATGTTCTACTCTATTACTGGGGTCTCTGCTGTGTTTCAAAGCTCCTTGAATGACTCTTCCAATTCCTTAAGCTCTATTATATCTTTCCTCATTATGACGACATCCTTGATGACTTTGTGTTTCAATTCACTAATTTCTTGCGGTAAATTTTGGACTATTATTTCCATTTCCATTTCCATCTTCTCCTCAATTTCAATCATCTTATTTGCCATCCATATTCTGAATTATATTTCTGACATTTTGGCAATTTCTTCGTGGATGATACTTTCTTTCTACTGTATCTCCCTTTTAATCTCCATACAGACCTGTTTAGCAGCTAAAACTGGCAGGGTGAGACCAGATTGGGAGACCCCAGGAACTAAAGCTGACCACCCCTTTACCAATGAGCTGGAGCTTGTACTTGTGGCTCTTCTCCTGGAGCCTTATGGAGCTCCCTTTCAGGGCTGAAGTGAGAATCTCAGAGAGCTAACTCGGTGAGATAGCACAACCTGGTTCTGTTCTGGTTTCAGCCTGTCCTCTACCCTGTTCAAAGGAGCCATAGAATTTCACTAGAGCAGTAGTTCTCAACCTTCCTAATGCAGCAATGTATTTTCATTGTTAAAAAAGGTTGAAACCCACAGGGTGAGAACCACTGCACTAGAGCATCTGCTGAACAAAGATGTGAATAGCTGTAGTCTTCCCCCTGCTGACAATAGGTGGAGAAGGGAATATGTGCACAGACTTTCTGATTCTACCCCTCACTACCCCATCCCCTCTTCCCATGCAAATGAAGTCAAGTATGCAGTGAACCTATAGCTCCAGCTAGCAGCAGCTGGAGAACAAAAATCCACAGCCAATTCTGAGGAGAGTTCCAGTTAAGCTCACTCAGGCACCATGAGCAACACCCACCCAAACAAGTTCAGAGGCATGCCAGGTATCACAAGGCACAGACACTGAGCAAGGGCTCTCCAGGGGACTGGGGGAGGGTCCCTTTTAGCAGGAATGAGAGCCAGGAGAGACCATACCTCCTCATGCCAAAGTTAGAACTGCATCACCACTGTTTCATCTTGGAGCAGGTGGTACAATACTGGGTTCAGCAGCCCACACAATATATAGGCCTCTCAGAGAATTTACCAAACACTGCAGGACTGCAGAGAGAGTATTTGTTCACTTTTGTTCCAGCAGAGAATATTTGTTCACTTTTGGACTCAAAGGTGGAAATATCCAGGTGTAAGAGAACTGAGACTTCATAGTTCTCTCCTGTGGGGTGAGATGAGAGGTCCTTCGTTCCATGCTCACTTATAGAAAGCCCACAGTGGGCCTCCAAGTTGGAGGAGTAGATTCCTGTCCCTTGGCAATAGGTGCTTTCAGACTAGTTGCTTCATACCTGATCTCTGTTATTTTTCTTCCTCTTTCTCTGCCTTGCAGTTTGTCTCAGTTTGTGTACTTTGATTTCTTCTCCTTGTGCTCAACTCCCCACTTTTGACTTCTCCAAATTCACTTCAGTCCAACTTTTCTCCTTCTGGACAGGAGATTCTGGCGAAAGCTGTCTCTAGTCAGCCATCTTGCCTCTCCCTATTTTTGATATCTTAATATCAATATATCAATGATTGACATATCAAAGCAACAGCAATAGTTTGCTTTTATTGAGCATTTATTATATGTCAGCCATTGTTATAAATAAATATTTTGTATGTATTAACTAATTTAGTTATCATATAAAGCTTAACAAAGAGCTGTTATTATCATTCCCACTGTATAAATTAGAACACAAGGGCATATATAAGTTAGGAAACTTGTCCAAAATACAAAGATAGAACCAGGATTTAAGTCAGACTATTTGAATTTAGAGCCAGATTTTTGTTAAAACAATCTAAAGTATATAAAAGGAGAACGGTTCTTAAATATTTATGTTCTGCAATCATGCATATTTTATTTTAGAATTTATTCTTTTTAAGCCTTTTCATCTGTTATTCATAAATCTCTCCCTTAAAAGTTATTTAGTTAATATCTATTTTATCATAAATTTATGAGGTGCATATTTACATAATCTGTTTTTCTTTAAATATCTGATTAATTTAATAAGTGTATTCTTAAATAAAATTTATTCTCTTTGCATGTGTACTTATATAAAACTCCAAACCTACTTGACAAAAAGTAGGCAAGGAAATATTAGTATTTCTAAATTCCTCTTTCCAAGCTTTCAAATGATAGTTTAACATATTATGTAATTCATTGTAAAATAGTTTCACTTTACTGTCCAGTCATTTTGTGCTGATGGAACATAAAGTATTATTGTTGTTGTTTTTAATAAATTGCAGTGATAACACCAAGAAAAAATATCAGCTCTAGTCAATAAAATTTCAAATTATGTTCAAAATACAGTATTCTTCCTGTACTATTCTGTACTATTTTTCAATCAAAATAGATTTTTGAAAATATCACTATAAGTTTAATAAAGTCAACCACTCCAACCCCACTCTTATCTCAGCTGTATTTATAAATTTATCCTGCTGCCTCTACTGTTTCAGAGAAATATTTTAGTGAACATGTTAACAAATTTCCTAAAATATATTATGCTAATAGGGAAGTGTCTTTTAAGGAAACATCACTGTTTATTTGTTTATAGAGAGGAAAATGAAACACTGGTATAATAACTGAAATCTTATTTATCTCTGCATAACTATTCTCACTTTTCTACTGCCTTACCTGTGTGTATTTCTTTAAATTCCCAACAAGGCTTTTACCTAAGTATTATTATACCTATGGCTTATTATATTATACCTAAGGCTATAAGTATTTCTTCTTTATAGCCTTAGAAATGTCAACTGAATTCAGTGCTATCCCAAGCAAACAATCAACATAGGTAAATATATAATATGCACTCAAAAACCAAACCAAAATTATTTTCTAGAAGGCTGTGAAACTTAAGCTTATACCTTGTATGTCAGATTATTTCCTTTTCTTAATTTAGTATTTTTAAACACTGAGGTTTGCACATAATGAAAAATCAGGTTTTACATAACAAAATATCCCTTAGGGACATACATATACCATATTTGTTAATCCACTCATGAATTTATGGGCACTTGGGTTGATTTCACATCTTTGCAATTGTGAATTGTGCTGCAATAAACATTCTAAGCTGGTGTCTTTTTGATAACAAAAAAATATATATATATATCCCCTAGGTTTCTGAGTAAAACTTGATCCAAATGAAGTAGCATGTTTTATTGAAACTAGGATGCTGTTCATTGTGAGATACATTCCAACTTAAGAGATGTTGAATTATGTTTTTAAAATTCACATTAAAAGTGATAAAATATGGTATTAAATTTTTCAGGAAACAATGTAGATCCTTTAAAGAAATGGTAGAAATAGCAAACTTACTATTTTTATCAGACAGAAGGACCACTATAGAGGTAATTATCAGGAAATCATTCCCATGTGGCTCTGTTCTTAAAATAGCTGTAGATTTTTTGGGCAATAGTAATTATTACCTTGCATGTGCCCCATCTATTGAATACCTCTGTCAGTAACTTAACATGGGCCTTGTCAACTAAACTCACCTGTGGTGTCCTCTTCCTTTTAGCATGTACCCCCATTGTCTTTCTTACCTTTTTCTTGTAGCATTTTATATCTTTGACAAGTCGTCTTAAATTTTGTTTTGGCACAACATCAGATACAAACAAAACACTTTGAGAGTAACACGAGCAAGATGGCACAATAGGACTGTCAGGTTTTCATCTCCTCACAGAACAATTATCCATGTGTAGAAATATCTTCATAAGAGCTAAGAAATCTAGGTAAGATATTACAGCATCTTGATACAACACAAAAATAAGAAAATATATATTGAAAATATATCCTCAAGCCCAGGCAGCACAGCATGGTGCTGAGTTGCCATTTAAGTAGGGAAAGGAGTAAAATGTACGCCGCACTCTGCCATAGACAATAGCACCAGCCCCACTCCACTCCAGCGGGCTGCAGTGCTAAGCCACCCTGGCAATCCCAGGCGCCAGGTCTTCCACAGCAGGAAATTGTCACTCCAAGACCCAGGCCTCAGGCCTTCTCCAACTCCAGGCCTACACCTGCAAAATTAGGCGCTACATGACAACTCCTACAGACCAAAGGACTAGTCTAGCCCCTGGGGCCTCAGGCTCAGGGCCATCCACCAGGGCCTCGGGCTCCAGTGGACTGAACTTCCAGGTTTGTTTCCACAGACCAAGAACCAGGTCCACTCCTGCAGATTCAGGCTCTAGGCTTACCTCAATTCCAGACCAGCCCCTTGGGCCCAAAGCTTTAGTCCCACACCCATTGACCCACATACCAGGCCTTCCGTAGTAGACATGGGATAAGATTAGCCCTTGTACACTCAGAAATAGGCCCATAGCTATGGACCTAGATGCCAGGCCCTCCCCAGGACCAGGCTTGGACCAACGGAGCAAAGCTCCAGAATCATCCCATTAGACTAGGGTACCAGGCACGCCCTAATGACATAAACATCAGGCCTCTCTATGAAGTTAAGCTAGAGGATCCAGCTTATCCTCCAAGCTGACTGGGCACCAGGAAAGCTCATTCAAGGACTCCATCAGTAAGCCTGCCCACTGGTTCTGTCAGAAATCCCACCCAGAATCTTTGGTCAAGTTAGTTCTATGGATTTCAAGCGCACAGAGTGAAGTATAACTCAGTGAAAACCAGCGGGGCAGGGGTATGAGCAAAGCATACTTAATGGGTACAATGAACACTATTTGGGTGATCAGCACACTTATAGCTGGGACTCAAGCATTACAAAAGCAATCCATGTATCCTAAGACATTTGTGTTCTCTTCATATTTTAAAATTTTTAAAAAGAGTATACCACTGTAAATTGCAATCTAGAAGCTAGAAATCTTCTCCTTCTTATGTCCCACAATGTTCTTATTCCACAAAGCTTGTGAACTGAAACTGGTCCTGCAGACACTCATGTATTTAGCAAACACTTTGCAAGCACATATTGTAATATGCCTCTACATCCACATTGGATATCTTAGAAGTGTGCACCTAATTACAAATGAGTATGAGAAATATTGATTTTACTTCACTATCATCTTCAAATAAAAGGTGAAATGGAGGTTGAAAAAGCCATCCAAATATCAGGCATAATTATTTATAAAGGCAAATATTCTTCCATTTTCTCACCTCTAACCTCAATTGCGGTTGATTGTACATGGCTTCAAGCAAAATTGAACAGAGAAATTCAAAAGTAATTAGCTCAAAATGCAATTTTAACAGGAAATTCACTATGCAGATGCAGATGCACATGTAATATTTGTTATCCTGCTTAATATTGCCTTGCTAAATTAAAAGGTTTTTGCCAACCTAGTTTCTAATTCCATTTAAATATCAGACCTCTGTGTAACTCATATCAGGCCTAAGTATGATTAGTAATGCTGTTTTTTATTATATAAGATTTAGAAGAACTTACGTACAATTATTTTTGGCTCCACATAAGAATATATAAAACAAAATCTTTAAAAATTAATGGCAATCTGGATAAGACACAAGGAAATGTAATTAACATTATGAACTCAGTTCAGATTTTTATTAATACAGGTTATTTCTTACTTTTTAAAATAATTATTTCATGGTCATTTGGTAATGTTAGCCTTTTTAACATCTAAAATAACCAAGTTTGCCTTCTTGAAAATTTTTTTATGCTGACTAAAAGAAGGAAGGCATAAATAAAAAATATTAGAGGCAACAAAAGAAGTATAATGACAGATTTGGCAGAAATAGTAATAAAGAAATGTCAAAATTACCTTATTTATGCTAGAGGTTAAAATTTTTAATTTTTGGCATGAAATTCATATATGTTACCTAGAAAAATTCAAAGAACAAGAATCTGAAGAGAAAAGAATGTTAATATATTCCGTTGTTATGTGGCATTCCAAACAGAGCACAATTTTTCCAAATGAAACAAAATTTCCAAAAATTTTACTATGTTGTACAGATGTCTACAGATGTTTCTTCCCTCAGGAGGCAGTGACATCTGTTATTCAGTATGATATTTAACAGAACACTGCAGATGTAAGGGAACATTACATTTTTCACATAAAAGGTGGTGTTCTTATGGCATTCAGCACACAATGTTTGCTTTCCTTGTTTGACTATCACAGGATTCAGGCCATCATAACATGAGTCAGTGTTACGCATCTGAGACCAGGTTTTGTGAATATCCACACAATCCACTGGCTTCTCATCATGTTTTATGTAGTTGCCAAGCATTTTGTAAAACCAATTTGAAACAGAACAAAAGAGGGCTTGGGTACCATTTCTTTCCATGGATTGATGCCCAATATTTATCAATGTTGTCGTCAGCTGTGTCTGCACTATACCTCCCATGAAATGGTTGTACATTTTGATGATATTTGGCTGCTGAACTTTCATCTTCTTTTTCAGTTTCTGGAAATAACAATTGACAAGACACAGAGGATCGACACCAGCTCCAGATGAGACACTAGCGACAACACCATTATTCCATCTGCAGACAGTATTGCCTCCAGTGATTGAATATGCCTTGATCTTTTTTCTTCAGAGCTAGCTACATCTGATTCCAATAGAGCTTTGTCAATGCAATCTGTTCTCACTGTACCTGTACCTGATATACCATTGAACTGAGCTTATCAAGAAGTGCAATACTGGTGAAAATGTTATCAAATACAAAATGGTACTGTCCAGGGTGTGTGTCTGTAAGGGCCTCACTAAACTGAAGGACAAGTGATGCACCAGCATCACATTCCTCATGTCTAGTATTTGAGTTTTTACCATGATATGGCTGAAACTAGCTACTATACTCCCAGATGCGTTGCACTACCCCAAAACTTACAGCCAAATATTTGGGTTTTCTTCTAATAAGTAGTTTGCACCTGTGCTGACCAAAATAAGGAACATGCATCCATCAAAGATGAAATATGTTTCATTTGAAACCAATTTCATTCATCACTCATTGAGCATGCTTATAAGAGGTTTCAAATTAAAAATCTAGTCCATTGTGTCCAAATTTTCATTGTTAGCAACGTGCAAATTACAAGATATAATTGCAAAGTGGTTCTATCTCATGGCAGCACTAATGAATGAGTGCTGAACATAAGTCTTCTAGGAACTGAGGTGTAACTGCTTATAAAAATAGTTCCCAGAAAAATTTGAATTCAGAGCTAGTCAAGACAAGATTTCCATCCTTACTTGTAGCATATAAGTTGGAGTATATCATGATGACTTCAACGAGCTAGTCATCAAGAAAAAGTTCAAGAATTTCTGTGGGAGGTCTCATTTTGGTTAAAAAGTCATTTGGTGTTTCTGTAACTCTACCTGGTATGGGCTATGCAGTTAGTTCAGCTTTTTTTCATTTGTGAACAATTTTTGTCACTTTCTTTTTCTTTAATGGAGGAGGTTGCTACACAGTAGATGTGGACGGAAGTTCATTGTCAAGAAAGTCATCTTCAGGTGTGTGTGAGGGATCATTTGGCTCAGACTCAACAAGATAGCCATCTTGAATAAGACATGCTGGTGCATGCAAGAAAGAACCTGGCAGGTTATTTACTGTTTCCCCTTCTTCATCTCCTGAGCCCTCAACAGAAACAGGTGCATATTCAGGTGGTTGTATCATTATTGCACTTGCTTCTATACTGTCATCTGTCTCTAATAGGTCAGATGTTTCATATAAACTTAGAGTTTAAGGCATCCGGAGACTTGTAAACTTTCAACTAAAAAAAAGGGAAAAAGATATTTTTAGTCTTGGTGGTAAGGCTCTTGCCTAGTACTCCAAAACTGAAACATGCAAAATGTCAAACTCAGAACTAATACAATAACAACTTTAGTATTTTCTTTCTACAGCATAATAGCATAACTAGTAGAGGAATAATAGAAAAAATTACTAGTATAAGATGTAGCACAGTAAAGTTGTGTTTACCTGTCTTTGGATGGTAAACAAAAATTTTCCAAAAATTCACATCACTTTTCGACAAGATCCCAGGACACCAGTATCTACAGCAGTGACTAACTGTGTGCACCACATGATAACATGTACACTCAGGAGGCAGACATGTGAAAAATCAGACCTCAGTGATGATCTTGAGCAATAGGATATGCCATATATACTCGAGTATAAGCCGAGTTTTTTCGGCACAAAATTTGTGCTGAGTTTAGGTTTGTCGGCACAAATTTTGTGCCGAAAAACTCAGCTTATACTCGAGTATATACGGTAAATGATTTCCACATCACTACCATTCCAACAATGGAACATGAAGCATAAATTGGTTATTTTGCCACTATCAATATAAAAGTATGTAAAACTAGAAAAGTATCAGAAAAACATATCATTGTGGTAACATTAGCACCATTCACCAATACCTACTTCTCTACTTCTGCACAGAAGATGTACAATTTCTGTTCCTTGAGGACAGACATGGGTATGACTAGGACTAACCTATGAGATGTGTGAGCAGAGGTGACATGGCATTTTCAGACTGACGCATTTAATCGACAATGTTCAGCTTTCCATTTCTATCATCATAGGCACAGTGATTGTGGAGACACAGAATAAGACCCAAGGTTACCATGATGAGCAGAAACTCCTGCCCTCTGAGTTTGACTTGTAACAAGAATGAGAAACAAACCATTGTTGTTTCAAGTCCCTGGGATTTTAGGGTTGTTTGCTGCCACTTCCTAACTCATTTTACCCATACTTAAATAGTCCTATATCAATTAAAGACATTGAATCACCATTTAGACCAGTGGTTCTCAACCTTTCTAATGCTGCAACCCTTTAATACAAATCCGGTGGGTGGTGACCCATGGGTTGAGAACTGCTGATTTAGACATTTCTCCATTATACAAACACCACTCAATTCATTTTATGGCCAAATTCTTCCAGTGTTCAAAAGGAATAGATCATTTCAATCACATACAAATTTCTTCAAAGCATAGTAAGTTGTGCAACACTCTCCAATTTTTCAATTTATTCTTAGAAGAATCTTCTAACTCTATGCCCAAATCAAAAAGAACTAAACTTCTGATCTTCCCCAAATCTACCCCAAACTCTTTACCATCTTAGTAAATGAAATCCTTATTTTCCAGTTGTTCAAGCCATGAAAACCTTGGAGTCACTCTTAAATCTCTTGTTACCAATAATTATTCAGTAATCATCAGCTTCACTTCCAAATTACATCAGAATCTAACTTGTTGCCTCCTTCCCTACTATAACTCTGGCCCAAGAAACCATGGTGTTTCACTTGTATTATTATAGTAGTCTCCTACTTTTCTATTTCTAACTTTGACTCACTTCCTTCTATTCTAAACAGAGCAGCTATTGTGATAATTTGAAAATAGTATGTTAGAGCTACTGCTTCTGTGCTCAAAAATTTCCAGTAAGTGTATTCAGAGGAAGACGCACATGTTATGATGGCTTTCCAGTTCTTCAACAACTTCATGTTTCACTCATCACTTTCTACCATGCTGTTGATCCTTGAAGCATACCTTGCCTCAAGCCATTTGAATTTACAAACCATTTCCCTAGATTACATGTGTCTCCTTCCTTTAAGTTCTTCAAATTTTTACTCAATTTTCTTCTCAGGAGGACAACTTCGTTTAAAATTGAAAACCTAAATCCATTCTCCACATCCCACATCCCTGTTTTATTGTCCCCTTTAGCACTGACTAGTATCTAGTATTTTATATTTCTCTCCTCTTTATATTTTGGTTACTACAACTAGATTACATGCTCTATGAAGACAGGAATTCATGAGATTTTCGTATGCTTTAGTTATTGCACTATAGCATCTAGAACACTGCTCATCATACATAAGGCTAAATAATTGATAAATTATATTTTATCAATATTGATAAATAATTGGTAAATTATACTTTAAAACATTGTACACAAGTCTCTCTTTTTAAAACAAAAATTAACACAAAAACTTTAATATAGAGAATTTAATACTGGATAAAAGTTGAGTTTATTCCTGCAATATAAGGGAGGGTTTGTTCTTTGAAAATATAATTCACTACACTAATTAAAATTTTTAAGAGATGAGAAATTGGTCATCTAGATAGAAATATCAAAAAAATTGGTAAAAATTGACAACTTTTATAATATATAAATTAAAAACTAGGAATAAAAGGGAACATAGTCAACTGTACTACAAATAAAACAAAAATATTCATTATTCTTAATGTTGAAAAGCAATAATCAAGTCATCTTCACTGATTCTATTTAACATTATTCTGAAAACCCAGGCTATTCAGTAAGGAAAGAAAAAAAAAGTGTGTATTACATTACATATCCTATACGTGTATATGTACATATACATTACATATATGTATAAAAGCATTGAAAGGAAAGAAACAAAGCTCTCATTGTTTGGATGATATTGTTTACTCATTAGTGTTTCTCAGACTATTCTTTCTATCCCATCACTGTTTGATAGTTTTGAAAAATAAAATAGAAATGAATTTATGCAGAAAGAAATTTTAAAAAGACATACAACATGCAACCCAGAACTTTTATTACTAGATTCAGCAGATATATACTTGCTCTATCACCCTGCAAAAAAAAAAGTTTCTAAACTTTTAGTCTCAATTTATCTTATTGTAGACTGGTAACAGTTGGAGAACTGGCACTGGTTCATGGAACACACATTGAATAATGTTCGTCTACATAAAAAACTCCTGCCTAAAATATTCATGGGTAATTCTTAAATTTAATAAAAGAAGTTAGCAAAGTGGCTATATTTAAGATTACATTACAAAAATCAATTACATTTATATATACCAGCAACAAACAAAAATATATAAAGATATTTACATAGAAGCATAATAAAGTATATCAATAAAAATCTTGAATATTTATTTAAATATATTTAAAAATTAAGTATAATGAAAAAACAGGCTATATTCATATGTAGAAATAATGCTTTCATTTTAATACTAATTCTTAACAGATTAATTTTCAAATTCAATGCAATAATTAAACCCCCTTTCATTCCTAATACTGAGTTCTCTCTGTCTGTCTCTGTCTACGTCTCTTTCACTTAACTTATCAATTTTGTTGAAACGTTTCAAAGAACCAGATTTGGCTTTTTGAAATTTTCACCATTGTTTATTTCCTATTTCAATAACTTTTGAATTTATTATTTCTTTTCTTTTTACTTACTTTGGGTTTATTCTGCTTTACTTAGCTTTGTAAGGTAGATGCTTGAATCATTGGTTTTTAAGTCTTTCTTCCATTCCTAATAAAGCATTTAAAGATATAAATATCCTCTAAGCTCTGCTATAACTATCAGATGAAGTTTGAATTATTAATGTTTATTTCTTTTAAACTTTTCCCAATTTTCTTCATTATTTCTTCTTTTATTTATAGACTATTCAGAAATATTTAATTTCCAAGTATTGGGAGTTTTCCTAAATATTTTAATTTTAATATTATTGATACTTTTTCTGATTCCAAAATGGTCAGAAAGCATATTCTCTACAATTCAATTTTTTAAAAAAATTGATTGAGATAATTTTATACCCTTGAATATGTTTTTTCTTGACTAACACACTTTTTTAAAAGAATGTATTTTTTCATGGTACAGCAAGCATATTAAAAATGTACCTTGTAGGTATTGAGTACAGTGTTTTACATATATTATTAAGGTCTAGGTGGCTGATAGTATTTATTCAAATTCTGTATGCCTCTGTTGATTTTTTTCCCCTCTCTAGAAGGGACAATTTACATGGGACTCAAATGTTCTCCCAGTCTGAGCCCATTCTGAGAGGTTTATAACACATCACACTCTTCCTCAAATCTTCTTGTCCTAAATCTTTCAATCTTATTCTCTCTCCCAAAGCATTCCCCACAGCCCCTCAATCAGTTCTTCCCCCAGTCATAGGAGTGAATCAGATGTACTCTTTGATGTTCTTCCCTGTGGAAGGGAGGATTTCCTTATCGTTAATACCTTTCAGAGCCACACACTAAGTAAGACTAAAATGCTATAGTAATTCGCTTTTTGATATAGGTAGGACCACCCAAAAACCGTGCTCAAATTGCTCTTCTGCAATGAATGGGCCATGTGGAGCTCCATAGTAGGTTATAGGTATCGGCTGATGATGAGATGAAAATACAGCAGAAGTTGATGCACACAGACTGTGAGTGACATGATGATGCAACTAAGTTGGGTCTTGAATCCAGCTCAGATCCCATCCTGATGCTTCCATTTGGTGAGAGAGCCCTGCTGGGCATACCGAAATTTAAGGCTTTGTGAATAAAATAATTTCCACTTTGCAAGGGGAATTTTAGTTCATGTGGTTACTTGAGGACTCATGGTAGGAGATTCTGGCTCATTGTTAACCACAAGCTGTTTCTCAAAAAGAAAATAGTTCTTTGGCAAATAAAGGCACATCTTTACTCCAAAACCCTAGTGACCTTCACTCTGATTCTTCTCTAGGTCATGCCCAACCCCAATAAAGTTCTGTGATCTGCCAGAGACATTTCAAGGACTGTGAGAAACATTAGATCAGGCATCCTCAAACTGCGGCCTGTGGGCCACAGGAAGTGGTGTGGATTGTATTTGTTCCCATTTTGTTTTTTACTTCAAAATAAGATATGTGCAGTGTGCATAGGAATTTGTTCATAGTTTGTTTTTTTAAACTATAGTCCGGCCTTCCAACAGTCTGAGGGTCAGTGTATTGGCCCCCTGTTTAAAAAGTTTGAGGACACCTGCAT
>CAUYPK010160720.1:0-16083 GCA_963574355.1 Loris lydekkerianus | reverse complement strand
AAGGCCCATCTCCCAAGAATGGACACATTCACACATATCAAAAATGTTGTATTGCCATTCCTTGGGCTCCAAATAAAGAACCCCCACTTCCTATTGTAAGTTTCTAAATTGACCAGCACAACTACTTTTCTGCAGCCTACCATAGATATAAGCAAGATTACTGCCTCGAGTTTGATGGGCGTTATGAAGGCACATATAACTGAGATCTTGGGTGGAACAACAGTTGGTAAATTAATACATGGCTTTGACTCCTACAAACACTAGATTTGCTAGATTCAGTGGACAGAGATGAAAGAAAAATCAGTTTACTGAACTTCTTGATACTGGTTAATATTCTACATTAAAAACTCAAAGCGATAACAAAACCCCCGAAGCAATAAAGTTGCACAAAAATATTTTATTTTCTAGAATACAAAGGGAAACGTACTAAACAAAAATAGATTAACATTTAAGGAATAAGATAGAGCCAAATAATAAAACTGCAGTAAAAAAAAAAATTACTGTTGTGGTCTTATGCAACGTAGAAATATGTATACAATTATGCCATGATTATCTAAAGCTAAAGGAAAATGGAAAAAACACTATATACACATTATAACTATAAAAGGAATTCACACCAAAATAGACTGGAAGGAAATATACTAACGTTATTACTATGGTTGTACTATAGTGGTGGGAATTTAGGATTTTTTTTTTTTTTCAGTTTTCAAATTTTCCTGTAATAGATTCCTATTACTTTGAAAATGTAAAATTTTTGCTTTAAACGCAAAAACTTCAAAGACATAAGTGTATGTATCATTTGAGTTATACCCTGCTATACCATTTTTCCTGTTTACAAGTGAACTGTTTGCTACTAGTGAATATAAATAAATATTTATTTATATCTATAAAAATTAAGTATCCCTAAGTCTCTAGCAAAAGGATTCACTGTTAATTTTTGCTTCGTTGCATTCCCTGGGTTCAGAGACTGATGACAGGCACTCTCTGGAGGACAGGGAGGTGAGCTGAGCAGCTTCCCTGAATAGAAATGACCACAAGGGCCACAAGGGCAGGCAGGAGCTTATTTGGCCTCCGATTTGACAGTGTGCTCCAGGCTCATCTTGTACATTTCCTACTCCAGACCCGGAATCAACCATTTCTCCAACAGTCCTGGCTTTTTTGAACATGAAAAGGCATTTCAAGACCTGACCTTGGCACTAGTGAAGCTTATTGCAGAGTGCTCAACCATGGGACGCTAGGAGACCATGTGGGTAAAGTTTCCCATCGAAAGCCAAGTCCTGCCAGACTCACCAAATCACAAGGTCGGGGGGGGGTGCACCCCCAACCCATCATAAAGTAGAAGTTGTACTTCCAGGATCACAGCTAGCAGGACTTGGGCAGAAATAAACCAGTGAATGGTCAGCCAGACTCCCACAGCACCCACCAGGGCTGCCCCTACCCTCCACACTCTGCCCTGAGGCTGTATGGGGACTCTGCACAAGCAGAGGACAAGACAAAGGCCGGGATCCACGCCATAAATGCGCAGTGGCCATGCTGTGGCATCCCTAAGGAGTGGCCAGGAAAGATAGTGGTTAGGGCAAACCCTCCTCCCAGTCAGTTCCTTCAGGCAGCACATGGCTGTGCCCTCATGTAAAAGCAGCAGCCCCAGTGCAGAACACATGTGGGCTCATATGGCCAGCAGCAAGAGGCTTGGGCAGCTAGTCAGAGGTCAAAAGAAAAAAGGACTAGAAGATCAGGAACAAGAAAGTCTGAGGCAGAGGCACGCGGACAGACAGGTGAGAGCAAGCGTGCAGTATGAAGGTCTTCGTGCCACCTGCTCATGGTGGCTGGGGGACAACCTCCGTAACAGAGGCCTTCCTCAACAAAGTAGAGGAATGAGCTGGGAGATGGACTTCAGCACACCTCTTTCGTTGGCACCCCCAGTACCAGCATGAAGAACAGAGTAAAAAAGTGACCAGTATGACCGAGACAAAGGTTATACATGGACCCAAAAGCCTGGACTCCCACTCACTGAGGCTCGCCTTGCTACAGTCACCACCAAATGTCCAGCCTGCCAGCAACGGAGACCATTACCACATGCCTTACATGGCACTACTCCTCGAGGGGACCAACCAACTACGAGGTGGCCTGAGGGTAACACTGGGCCCTTCCATGCTGAAAGGGCCAGTGGAGTATTCTCACAGTGAAGGTCACAGAGTCCCAGGATGAATCTGTCCCTGCCTTCAGGATTGCAGCCAACTTCCGTCGCATATGTGAGTTCAGACATCTGGGGAAAGGGCAGAGGGAACAGACTCACAAAGGCCCCAAGAAGGTGCCGGCTACATCAGTGGGTAGGAAGGGAGGCAGTGTAACTTGAGTAACTTGAGTGATCAAAGACAAAGCAGGGGGACCCAAATCGGCTAAGCCAGACTGCAGGATCATGAAGGATGTTAGATTTTACTCTGTGCGAAAGTTGAGTTTGTTGAGTTTGGAGAAGGAGTGAAGATGACAAAACTTAAGTTGCTTTTTTTGTTGTTGTTGTTATTTATTTTTTTATTGTTGGGGATTCATTGAGGGTACAAGAAACCAGGTTGCACTGATTGCATTTGTTAGGCCAAGTCCCTCTGTAAGAATAAAATTTTTTAAGCTGACTCTAAAAAAGTTTATAAAGATTTTAGTTACAGATTCAACTGAACCCTGAAGCAGATGATAAGCAATAGTTGCAAAACAAGTATGCTCATGACTATGTGTACTAGGAAACCGCCCCTCCCCTGTGATTATATGTTGAAATGTACATTCCAGCAGGGTGCTTGCAACACACATACCCTGCTCTCACTGACCCCCTCCCCGCCTAAAAACAGCCCATAAAAAGGGCCGCCCCCCTAGACTCAGGGTCGACCCCTCTGTCTCCTGCGTGAGATACCAGTCGGCCCCAGAGCTCTGGTCCCCCCTCAATAAAGCCTCGTGCGCTTTGCATCAAGTCGCCTCTCGTGAGTCTCTGGTCGTCACGCTATCACAGAGTCTGAGTGGGGGTCCCTCCGCGGGTCCTACACCTCTTGCAATCGTGTCTTGCCCCCAAAAGGTGTGGCACACACCAGACAAAACTTAAGTTTTACAATAAGACCGCTCTGGCTGCCCTCAGCTGAGGACAGACTAGAGTGAAACAGTCGCAGAAGCAGGGAATGGTCGGGAAACCACAGCTGTGACCCAGGAGAGTAGACCAAGTGGTGCAGAGAAGTCACGAATCTCGCAATCACATTCCGGATATAGAGCATGTCCGTAAAGTTCATGTGCGATCTAAAATTAGCTATGAACTGTATGGACATCCAGTATTTGAGGACAGAGCCAAAAGAATTTCCTGACAGATTGGATGCAGAATTTGAAAGAAAGAGGGGGTTAAGATTAAGGTCTAAGACCACAGGCTTGAGTGTAGAACATGGTGGATGAAGCAGAATTGCAGAAGGCTGGAGCTTGTGGTAACTTTAATTTTCATGGGTCAATAATACCTAGTAGAGTAAGCCTTCTTACCTTTTCTTCAGAATTTTCCTTGCTATTCCGGACCTATTACTATTGCAAATTTAGTATCAGCTTACCAAATTCCATAAAATACCTTTTCAAAATTTTAATTAGAATTAAACTTACAGATTAATTTGAAGATACGTTTTTGTCATATTAACAATATTGAGTCCTCTTATCAATAAACAACATAGCTCTCCATTTATCCAAGTATTCTCGGATATCCTCCCATATCACATTATAATTTTCTCCAAAAAGATCCTACACATTTTTATTATAGTTCTACATACCCTAAGATTTATGGTGGTGTTATAAATACTATTTTTTCCTAATATATCAACACTTTATTGTTTACTGTTGATGTATAAAAACACCATTGATTTTATTGTGCTTTCAATACAGCCAGAAAACATAGAAAATTTTCTCAGGATTTCTGCCTGGGGCTGGGTTTGAACCCACCACCTTCGGTATATGGGGCTGGCGCCCTACTCCTTTGAGCTACAGGTGCCACCCCGTTTCTCAGAATTTCTAATGATTTGTCTACAGCTTCTCTTTCATTTCATATGTAGAAAACCGTATTTCCTACAAATGACAGTTTTATATCTCTGTATACAATTATAATATTATTTTTCCTCCTCTGTCTCATTTTATTGCATTGGCCTAGAACCTTCCATACAACGCTGAATAATAAGAATGATGGTGGGAATCCCTGTCTCATGTTAATATTAGTGAGAAGGCTCTAAGAAGTATGCAGGTTTCTGTGGGGTTTTGGAAGACATCCTTTACAAACTCAAGGAAGTCTCCTTCCCTTCTTAGTTTGAAGAGCTTTTTATCATGCATGAGTTTTGAATACTAGCAACGTCTGCATTCTTTTGAGATTATCATAGGGTCTCTTCCTTTAATCTCTTAAAATTGTCTATTACATTAATAGATTTTTTTCTAAACCATCCTTCAATAAATCTTACTCATAATTCATTTTAACACTGAATTACTTGTGCTCTTTTATTTTAAACTTTCTTATCTGTGTTCATAAAAAAGATTTGTTAGAATCTTAGATTCTTGCACTGTCCTTGTCCAAAAATGGTATCAAGGTTATGTCGGCCTTATACCACAGACTGACTAACATTTCTTCTTTTGCCCCCTCTGAAACATTGCAACGAGTTACAATAAAATTTCCTGAGCCTCCTGGACCTTGTATCTTTAGAGAGAAGAAAGAGAGGAATTAGGAGGTTTTGTTTGTTGTTATTTACTTACATTTTTCTATTTCTATTTTTGTTTTGGGGGGGGTTTTCATCGCAGAACAAACATGGGGGTTCATTGTTCCTCTTTATTATCTTTTTGCTTTCCTTCTTTCTTTCCTTCCTCCCTCCGTCCATCTCTTCCTTCCTTCCTTTTTTATACTCTGTCACCCTGACCACTTTAGTTCACTGCAACCTCAAACTCCTGGGCTCAAGTGATCCTCCTATCTCAGCCTCCCAAATAGCTGGGATGACAGGTGTGCACCACCATGCCAGGATAATTCTCCTATTTTTTTTTTTTTTTTTTTTTTTTTTAAATAAAGATGGTGCCTTGCTCTTACTCAGGCTGGTCTTGAACTCTAGAGCTCAACAGATTCTCCCATCTTGGCTTCCCAGAATGCCAGGATTACAGGTATGAGCCATAGCACCTGGCCATCCTTTTGTTTTCTATATCTGCTCTTTTTTTACTATTATCTTGTTTTGCAATTTACTTTTGGTCTGTTTCCACTCTAGATATAAATTATTGGCTTATTTATTTTCCAGTGTTATTTTCTGACACATGCATTTAAGTTTACACATTTACCCTAAGGTTTGTTTTAGATATACCCAACGCATTTAGATATGCAGTACTTTCATTGCTATTCTTTTCTAATACATTAATAACTTCCATTTTCTTTCTTTCTTAACCCATGAACTATTTAAGGGTATATTTTCTTGTTTTCAAACATGTGACCTATTATGTTTTTTTCATTTTATTATTTGTTTTTTCATTTTAATTTCTAATTTTATTATATTATGTTAGAAAATAAAATGTTTACCTTATTCTTTTGAATTTTGTTGAGAATTATTTTATAACCTACAACATGGTCGATTTTTATAAATATTCCATATGTACTTGAAAGTATAAAATTTCTGTCTATATTTCTTGCATACAGGGTTTCACAGACATTTATATACAAGTTTTTCAGTTCATTATTGAAATTATCTTAATTTTCTGGCAGATTAAGTGAGGTTGATTCAGGAAGAACTAATTAAAACTTCCTTCAATGATTGTGACTTTTTTTTTTTTTTATTTTGAGACAGTCTCATTTTGTCACCCTCAGTAGAGTGCCATGGCATCACAGCTCACAGCAACCTCAAACTGTTGGGCTTAAGCGATTGTCTTGCCTCAGCCTCCCAAATAGCTAGGACCACAGGCACCCGCCACAACACCTGGCTATTTTTTTGTTGTTGTAGTTGTCATTGTTGTTTAGCAGGTCCTGGTCGGTACGAACCCACCAGCCTCAGTGCATGTGGCTGGCATGGTAACCACTGAGCTATGGGCACCAAGCCAATGATTGTGACTTCTTCAATTTCTCTTTTAGCTCTGTTTGGTTTTGTTTAATAGAGTTCTATGCTATGCTGTTAGCATATGCAAATGTTTTATCTTGTTGGTATTATTCCTTTTATTAGTACCGCATCTTTCTGAAGCTATTAAAGCCTTTTGTTCTTAAATCTGTTTTTCTAATATTAAGACCCCTACATTACCTTCCATTGTATATATGTCTGGAATATTTTCTCCCATTATTCATTTTTAACCTTTCCATGTGTGTTTGTTTTAGGTGTATTTCTTGTAAACAGCATATAACAGAATTTTTTGTCTGTGACCAATTCAACCATCTCTCAAAACTCATTAGTTATTTTAACATATTTAATGATTATTTATATATTTAAACTTATTTCCACAACCTTACGTTGTGTTTTATACTTACCATCCTCTTGTGCTTTGATTTTAGCCCCCTCACTTCCTATCTTCAGTTATTCTTCTGTTTCTTGATTTCTCCCACCCTCCTCCCGATTGGCAATTTCGAGGTAAAACATGTATTTTGTTCTTTTAAAGGGTTTATCTTTATTAATTTTTACTATCATGTTTTCCTAACCAAGTCTGAAATTACTCAGTATTTCTACCGTCCTCCCAAATTCAAGGACCCTCACACAGAACAACCCTTCATTTTTTTTGATAATTGATTCAATGGTCACCATTTTTAATCATTTTTATATTATTGTTTCTTATACCATATGTTTTACCTTTACATTCATTATTTGCCTTGCTTAAGTATTTCTTTAAATAGTCTTTTAGTAAACGTCTTTTATTCTTCTGGTAAATGTCTATGAGTTGTGAAATCTCGTAAATCTCTTCATATCTAAAATATTTCTATTTTGTCCTTCATACAAGTGAAAGGTTTAGTTGGGTATAAATTTCAAGATTTCATCAGCACTTTATTTTTTTGCTATAATTCAGCCAGACATGGTCAGTATATTGAAGATATTACTCCATTGTCTTCCCACGTTCATTGGCACTGATAAGTCTGCTGTCAGTCTAACACTTATTCCTTTCTAGGCAATCGTCTTTTCCTGTAGTTTATAAGGTTGTTTTCATTATTCTTAATATTATGGAGTTTAATTCTGACATATCTAAGTGTCAATGAATTATATGTATCTTACTTAGAGCTTACTTTTGATATGATGATTCATGTCTTTCTTCAGTTCTAGAAAATCCTCAGCTCCTACATTCTCAAATATTGCTTCCCAACATTTCTTTCATCCTACTTCTCTGGAATTCCTCCTACCAATTAACTGCCAACTGACTGATGATTGATCCCTCTTTTCTCTGCTCCCACAGGGAGTGCTAGCTATTCACTAGCACTATTAACTAAGTCCTTCATCATTTGAGTTAAATCTAAAAGTTCCATCTATAGAATTATTTCAATAGCAATTTCTTAAATTCCAAGTTTTCTAATTGGTACTTTCTTGGTGTCTATTTTCTGTCATACTTTCTTGTTTTTTCTTCATTTATCTCACTGAATATCCCAAATATGTACATTTAAAAGTGTGGTTGTTTTTTTGTTTTTTGTTTTTTGTTTTTTCTTTGCTTTGTCCCCCAAAATTAACTCCATGAGTGAATTTATATTTCATTTATTGACATTGTTGATTTCTTTCGCAGTATTAGATTATTCACGTGCTTTGGAATTTGGGTTTTCAGGTTCATCTTTAGCCAATGCACACGCAGGGGTGTGTCGCCATACAGAGAAGGCAGGAGACACAAAGTACTTTCAAGTTGAAACTACGGGGAGGCAACCAAAGCTCCAAGGGTTACTTGCTGCAGCAGTGACTGCAACCCCAGATTAGAGATCCCTAGGAAACTTGAATATTTTATCCCATGGTGATACTATTGACAGTGCTCTGGGAACTAGCCTTTGGAAGTCATAATGCAATAAATTTACTTGTCACTACTAACCACTCCTCTTAGACACCTCCAGGAACATCTAAAAATCATCTAGCCTTTGGAAGTCATAGATGCAATAAATTTACTTGTCACTACTAACCACTTCTCTTAGACACCTCCAGGAACATCTAAAAATCATCTAAAAATCATCTATAATATTATGTAGGAATAAAGTTTTAAATTGATGGGGAAAAAAATGTTCAAACTTACATCATGATTCAAGCACTCAGACTTACAGAACATATCAAAATTACAATGGTCACTGTATCAGATTTATATTTTTGGCACAATTAAAAAATTATTACTTGATAAGAACTTATCAAAAGTCCCACTGGATTTTTTTTTTATTTAGAATTATCTTTAGATTCCTCCATTTCTAGTCAAAGTTTTTATCTGTCATCTCTCACCAAAATCTGTGCCTATGGGGATTTTTTAATATTTGTGGGAATTATTTTGTTTTCCTTTAAGAATTATGATATGAAATATTCAGAAAGAATTTTAAACAAAGTTCGAATTTTTATAAAGCCCTTTTCCAAAACACCCTGACACACAAATTTTTTTACCTGACTCATAAAGATCTGTGATTATTAAAATGCTATTTTCTAAAAATAAGTGAGAGGGGGCAGTGCCTGTGGCCAAAAGGAGTAGGGCGCCAGCCCCATAGGCAGGAGGTGGCGGGTTCAAACCCAGCCCTGGCCAAAAAACTGCAAAAATAAATAAATAAATGAGAGGGCGACAACTACAGCAGTGGCACTCTCAAAAGTCAGCCTTCCAGATCTGCTATGTCCTAATGAGTTCACTACAAAAATTGGTGGGGGCAAGTTCTGCTAACTAGTATAGCGCAGTTCTCTGCTAACCAGCAGACCCTATTTCCTCGTTAACTAGCTTTCCCCATTCTCCAAGTCTTCCTGCTAAGGGTATCACTGAACAACAAACCCTCAGACAACAGATAGGGTAAGAAGAGCAGTCTGTCCTCTCACAGTGAAACCAACAGGGAAGTCGGGCTCCCATCAGCCCATGAGCAGTCACCACCTGTCCCTCCAGCGTCTCATCCAAATGCTCCCTCTCTTCCAGCTCTTTCCCCCACTTTTGAAGTTCGCACAGAACACTACACGGTTCACAGCAATCTCCAGGGCTGCCTCCACCTCTGGGATTCTACCAAGTTAGACCTTGGAGACAGAAGGGCCCAGCCTTCCCCTCCGAGGCTGCGTACTTTTTCCCAAGTTCCCCACGGTTGCTGGGAGTCTAAGGTAACAAAATTGCTTTCTCTATTTTTGCTTGCTGTAAAGTACACACTTGACACTTCCCTTCTTATACTTTCCAAGCAGCCTTTTTCTGTATGGTTCAAACCATACATCATCCATCTGAAAGGGACTATTAAATCGAGAGGCCTAACCCCGACAGCTCACCTAAGAGAACTCCAGAAAGGCAGGCATTTCCAACACCCTGCAGGGGACGTCCCCCCCAGAATGCTGACACCTGACTCAATATGGCCACTGCCAGACTGACAACCTGCCAGCATCTTCTTCTGATGTCTCCATTTGTTGCCCTTGCACCACCATCTCCCTAGACCTTTAATAAGAAAGCTGGGAGTCGCCTGCATGTCTTCCCCCTTTCTGGTCCCAACCTAAACAGTTTCCACATCTCTCAAATTCTTCCTCCTTTCCTTTCCCAGGTGGACAGCAGCAGCCTCCTCTTCCTCCCTGCTGGCTCCCGGGCTGTAACCATCTTTCTTCTTCCTTCTGGGTTGGTCTCCAACCCTCACACTTTGAGACACGTCATTTTCCTTCTCTAAAATCACAAATAATTAATAAGCAAGAATATTAAAAGTAATAATACCTTCTGTCAAAGAACCAGCTCCTAGGAAATATTTTTTAACAGGCAAACACTGATTTTCAGAAACGTTTCTAACAGCATTTACAATAACAAAAATGTGAAACTACCTAAATGCTCAATACCAATAAATGCTGATCTGCCTTCTGTCACTTGGCCTGGCACTCACATATACGAGGCTCTAGGGTGGGGGGTAAGGGCGAGGAAGGAATCTGTTGAGTTGAAATGAAATTCTTTGAAAATTTACCAGGACATCTTTATCAATGTAATGACAAATATATGTAATGGAGTTCATGGTAAAGGAGTCTGAAAACTGAAATGCCAGTGAATAGAGAACTCAGCCCTTCCTTTGAGGGTTTCAAGGTAGAAACTCAATGACTATATAGGAAATGTAGCGCGGAACACAGAAAGGAAAGAAGTTCTCAGCTCACCTTTCCCTTTCCTGTTCCAAATTCCTGGGTTGTTGTAGACTTGGATTCAAAAGAACTGGATGGGGCATATTTTGATCAGACTTAGGTGCTAAAACACTTACTACCTATGTGGCCTCAGGCAAGTCCCCATACTGACTTCACCTTGCTGTCCTCCTCTGTAAACTAAGGATAAAGATGGTTTTTCGCAGATTTATTGAAAGAATTTTGTATCTTGGGTACTCAGGAAGCTGAGGCTCCCATTCTCTTCTCCCTGCTCACTCCCGCTCCGCCCTCCCGCTGTCTGCCAGCCCTCTGCCCTCCCTCTCTCAGTGCACGCAAGGTTAAAGCTGCTTCTCTCGTCCCCTGTGGTTTCAGACATCACAGCATCCTTGGCAGAGCCTCCGAGCCAACTCTCAGCCCTCAGATGTCACAGACCACACTGCAGGCCCTCTGGATTCTGCCTCCAGAGCTTCTCGAAGCCAATTTCTCTGTTTCTGTAGCATGGAACTCTCGGGTTACCACCTGGCTCAGAAGTCCCTTCTCTAACCACTGCTTCTGAACCCATAACCTTTTGAAAGTTAAACATGGCTTCACATATCTGCCTTCTCACTGCCTCCTACTCAATGCCACCATCCAGGTCTTGTCACCGCAAACCTGAGCACAAGTCCCAACCAAGAGCACTGTGCGATCATACACGAGGGTATCTGAAGACTGAATCTGTCAGCTGGAAAGTTGTTTCTAACTACATTATTTCTAACATGCAACTTGATTACTGAATGCTCTGATGGCTCTGTGGCATGAATTTCAAGAGAACTGACATCTCTTTTCCTCTTTTCTCAACTTTAACTGTGACTTTATTATTGTGATCAGTGGGCAAATAAAAGTTTTCCTACAAATCATAAGTAACCTGACATCCTTTTCCTTATGTGACAAGAAGAAAAAGGAAGTGAAGGGAAAGGAGTAAAGGTGGGTTAGGGTTAGGGTTAGGGGTAGGGGTAGGGGTAGGGTTAGGGGTTAGGGGTTAGGGGTTAGGGTTAGGGTTAGCATTAGGGTTAGGGGTTAGGGTTTTTACCAGAGGCCGGCCATGAGAACACATTGCACTGGTGTCTCTTACACACGGCACCCCCTGACCTCCTTGTAGGCCCACTTTAAGGATGAGCAAACTTAGACCCAAAGAAGTCTGGTCACTTGTTCAAAGACACAGAACCAGGGCAGACCAGGATGCCGAGGGGGCGCGCCTGGAATTCAAAGACAATGTTCTTTCCAAGGTGCCTCCTGGAGTTTCATAAGCTGGTCTTTGTGGGAAGCTATGGACACCTGCCGTCAGGAGCCACCCCCTTCTACAGGTGAGGGTCAGAAGGATGATGGTGCTGTGGTATCGGCTTATTACAGATTATTTAGTGGCACCTGAGAAATAAAACTCAGTTCGTGTGGATCTTGGGAGCAGAGCACCCTTGCAGCACTGAGAGCTCTGACCAGAAGAATGGTGGGCAACCCAAGTTCAGCCGCAGCTGGGCAGATGTGAGCCCTTTATCGGAAGGGGAACCTAGGCAAAGGTAAGAATGTCCACAGCTTAACTCTACACACAGCCCCAAGTGACTGAGATGAGAGGCAGCCACAGACACACATTCCAGATCCTGACTGTGCGGCCGCAGGCCAGTCCAGCTGGTCAGCTGCCCAGAGGGGACAGGAGGAGGGGGATTTAAAGATGGATCTCAGTTCTAAGATGCTCGGATACGCTCCCAAGGAGGATGAACATGGGGCAAAAATGTAAAGGCTTCAATTTATCTTCTGTGCTAGATTTTCTCTTCCAAAAACCTAGACCCATTAAATAATTCAGCAAAACACCGTCCTCATCACCACTCTTGCTTGAAAACCACAAAATTTTAAAATACCTTCTGTTGAAAAAAAAAAAAAAAAAAACCTCACAGCAATTAAGAGTCTGATTGATACTTTCAGTACTCGATGACAAGTAATTACCTTCTGTCCACATCAGGTCCTAATGCTGCTTTAATTCGATTAATTATCCTTTTCAGTCTCTCCTCTAATTTAAAGCATGCTCTTAGCACACGCGCACTCTGCGGCACCTCTGTGCCAAGATCAGCGCAGCCCCACACTTCTCACACGCATTGCTGTATTTCAGCCTTGACCCTGGGCATATTTTCTAAAGAGCATCAGGCCTGCAACTACCCAGAGGGGTCCTGGGCCAGAATTCCAAGGCTGGAAAGGACCTTCCTTTTTGTCTAGCTTAAATGCCCTGCAAATAGTCAAAGCCTCTTTAGCATCACAGCCGCTCAAAGTGCAGATCACCCTCGGTCTCTTAAAGCAACCCACCTCCCAAGCTCCACTGCCGATCTAGAAAGCCCTTCATACATTGAACAAAAACCCTGGAGCATTCCCTCCTTCACTGATGTAATCCTCTCCCTTGAGGTCACAAAGGACAAATTTAGCTCCTCTTCCTCCTAACAACCTGCTCATTCTGAACTTTCTGAACATTTGAAAACTCTGTCACTCCCTGGACCTCCTCTAAGCTGAATGCAACAAGCTCCTTCATCTGTTCCTCCTCAAACACAGCTTTGGGTCAGCTCACCATGTGCCCTCCTGGGAACAAGCCCCGTGCGTATCTCTGAAGGACAGTGGGACCACAACTGCCCCCAGGGATGGACCATGGATACCCCAAACAGGATCACCACTGCATATGAAAGGCCCAGCTTCCCAAAGCCAGCTCACCGGACACAGCACAGTTCTCCAGGCTGCTGTCAGACTAGGCAATAACTAAGGATCAAGTAGCCAGAAGCATCTCAATTCAAAAGAACCAAACTCCTCCTGAGGCCATGAGAGCCAGGCTGGACAGCAGGCAGGCTGAGAGTGAGCTGTGGAACTTCAACAGGACCAGACAAAGACATCCAATGGCTGGCCTAGGGCAAAGAAAAGAAAGCCTTGGGGAAGGGGGGGGGGGGGGGGATTAGTGTGCCAAAGAAGCATCCAGAATTTGATTCTCCCTTCTCTGTGGGTAGGAGATCTATGGAATTTCAAGTAACAAACGACCATGACTTTTGCAGGGGGTTTTGAGCAACACAGTTGAATGATTTCAGTTCCAGCTCGATCCTGGAAGAAAATGCAAGACATGTGGATGTGGGAAAGAAGCCCCGATGGAGAAATCTTCCTGAAAGGTCCCCAAAGCAAGCTGCAGCCTCGGTGAGACCCTCTTCTTGGCTTTCTTGAGAATCGGTCACACGTGAGTGGGTCAGCCTGGTCACTTCCCTTTCCCACAGAAGCAGCCACAGAGCTGGGAATGCTCTGAGGGAAAAGCCAAACCCTTCACTCTGCCAGGACAGAGGCCACATGAGACAGCTGGTTTGAGATGTTACTGTTGGTTCTTCTGAATTGAGATGCTTCTGGCTACTTAATCCTTGACCTTGATGATCTGATCAGGCATCTTTTTGCTGTAGGAACAGAGGTGAAGACAAAGAAACACCAGAAGCTGTGGGTCTCTACCACCAGCTCACCCCACTTCATGGCAGAATCCTGGGGTTCCAGAAGCAACAAGATAACTTGACCGGCATCACAGGGTCTTCCTGAGGCTGCCATCCGATGAATCGGAGGAATTGAAGACATCTCATTTTTCCTATGGCATGCTACACAGGCATTTATACTTACTCTCCTTCTGGCACGGATACGACACTTCCTCCTTCACTCACTTACTTCTAAACCATTTTCTCCCCTGAGATTCCTTTCCTTCACCATTGCTTGGCATCCAGCAGGTCAATAAATGCTACTCCCCTTTATTCCCACCTGCTTCCTGCTTCCCTCCTCTCTGAGCCCCTGAATGTCACTCATCCAACAAGCATCCAGAAAGCTAGGCCGGGGGGACACGTATACCACAAACAAGAGCTGTCACGGTAAAGAGTATGGGCCTGTCAACCTCTAAAGTCCTCAGAAGTTCCTTTGGGACTCCCTCTGAAACTCTCCATGTCTTCCTTCTCCTCTACTCAAACCACCTTTACCTTACGCTAAACTTTTAAAATTTTTTCTTGCTCAACTCGGTGTAAATAACTGAATATAAACAATTTTCTCCCATGTCTGTCACCAATGTGAAGAATGCTGCCCATTCATTTATTGAACAAATGTTTAGCTTAAGGGTCTGTATATTTGAGACTAGGCCCTGGTAACGTAAGACCCAGTCTCTATCACCAAAAAGCTTGAAGGGCAGGCAGAGGGAAAAGATCATTATCTAACCATAATGCAAGATGATCAACTTAATCTGGTGAATAAAGGCACAGAAAAGGGTGGAGGGAGGAGAATTGGGGAAGAGTCGCTGAGACATGAAGGATAAGCAGAGTTTCTGATGAGTCTACGGGAAGGTGCAAAGTGGTCACAATCATGGGAGGAAGCCATAAGCACACTTTGTGTCCTTCCTTCTAGAACACAGTTTGGGTAAGAAGTAGTATTTAAAAAACAACAACGGGGCGGCGCCTGTGGCTCAAAGGAGTAGATTGCTGGCCCCATATGCTGGAGGTGGTGGGTTCAAACTCAGCCCCGGCCAAAAACTGCAAAATAAATAATAAATAAATAACAATGAAAAGACAAGATTTACTCCCACATGTTGCTGGGCTTACTACTCTTAAGGCATGGCCCTCTCAGAGTTTCAAAGAAAAGACTAATGTTTTTACAAGTCCTTATAACTTAGCAGGACTTGAACTCCCTCAGAACCAAGGAGCTACAGGAATCTCAGCCTTCTAGCAGCTGCTGGCTTCCTTGGAATTTCACGGAGAGATATAAAGAGTCAGGCACAGATTTGAGGGGGATTTATTCAGAGATTTGGGGGGTTATCTGTCCTTCCTTCTAGAAAGTTCTCATTGATTTCCATCTGGTCCAAGAGCCCCTCAGTTCAACCTCTGTCTCTTCAGCCTAGAGCCACTTTCTATTTGCACTCCTCTTTTTTTATGAGCAAAAGGAAATGGGAAGTTCCCTGAAGGAACAAACTGGCTAATGTGGTTCTCACCAGATTCCTCCCTTCTTCAAAGGATTACGTTCCCTCCAGGTTCTGCCCTGTCAGCAATACTCAGCTGCCTTCTAGTTCCATCATCCAACTGAAAATCTTTAAAATATTTTGTCCAGAGGTAAAATTCCTATCACCAGGAGGGTCAGAGTTGCAACGGAAACCCTAGTTTGGCTGGTAACAAATATCTGACCTTCTGTTCTGATGGTTTGCGGAATTGTAAGAGTCAGAAGATGCATGTGAATACTGATGTACCTCACTGATGAATTTTAATCTTATTTGAAGCACTCATCTCATATTTTTTTTTTCACTGTAGCATTCATTTCCATTTTTTTTTTTTTTATTGTTAAATCATAGCTGTGTACATTAGTGCAATCAAGGGGTACAATGTGCTGGTTTCATTTACAATCTGAAAATATTCTCATCAAACTGTTCAACGTAGCCTTCATGGCATTTTCTTAGTTATTGTATGTATACATTTGTATTCAGCCTTTAGTAAGTTTCGCCTGTACCCATTCTAAGATGCACCATACGTGTGGCCTCACCCATTACCCTCCCTCCACCCTAACCTCCCCCCTCCCTTCCCCTTCCTTGGCCCTTTCCCCATAGTCTTGTGCCATAGTTGGGTTATAGCCTTCATGTGAAAGATATAATTTAGCTTCATAGTAGAGCTGAGTACACTGGATACTTTTTCTTTCATTCCTGAGATACTTTGCTAAGAAGAATATGTTCCAGCTCCATCCATGTAAACATGAAAGAGGTAAAGTCTCCATCTTTCTTTAAGGCTGCATAATATTCCATGGAATACATGTACCACAATTTGCTAGTCCATTCGTGGGT
>CAUYPK010160712.1:0-16768 GCA_963574355.1 Loris lydekkerianus | reverse complement strand
CATCAAAAACCGCATGGGAGCTGACACCCAGTTCTTCCGCCATCCCACGCACCGTTTGTGATGGGTCAGTCTCCACCAGGGTCCTCAAATCCTCGTCCTGGATTACTCTAGATCGACCACTTCGGGGCTCATCTTCGAGGCTAAAATTTATGGAACGAAATTTCGCAAACCAACGTTGAACAGTGCGTTCATTAACACTATCATTGCCAAATGTTTGGTTAATTTTTCAGGCTGTTTCGGCAGCGCTTTGGTTCAGTTTGAATTCGTAGAGAAAAATTGGCCGAAAATCGCTTAATGACATCATATAGTAATAGGCTGAAAAGAATAAAAAACATTAAAAGTAGAAAAAAATGAACAGCACCAATGTATAAAGGTACAAAATTCTCCATCAATCAGTGTATACCACGACACAGTAGAATAAATATGTATTGCGATATGGAGCTACAAAAACACATGACATTAAAACGGACAAAACTTTTGAAACAACCCATGTAGGTAAGTGTAAGAGATATAGCAAAAACTGTTTTTTCCTCTCTCACACTTCTGATACCAGATCAGTGGTGGTTTTCCCATATACACCAGGCTGAAAATTAAGAGATGAATTAGAAAAAATAAGTGAGATGAAACTTTTTTTATGAGTATAAGTGGTATTGTATTTTATTTATTTATTTTGTTGAGACAAAGTCTCACTGTGTCACCTTGGGTAGACCATAGTAGTGTCATTATAGCTCAATACAACCTCAAGTGATTTTCTTGCCTCAGCCTCCCAAATAGTTGGGACTACAGGTGCCCCCCACAACACCTGGCTATTTTTTAGAGATGGGATCTCGCTCTTGCTCAGGCTGGTCTTGAACTTGTGAGCTCGAGCAGTCCACTCACCTCAGCCTCCCAGAGTGTTGGGATTACAGGCATAAGCCACTGCACCTGGCCTGTCCTTTAATCTTTACTTTGCTCTCTTTTTAGCTTATATTCCATGATCCATTAACTTTGACTCTTTAGTCCATGTCATAAATGGTTTGCCTCTTTTTTTTTTTTTTTTTTTTTTTTTTGTTGATCTCTGTGGTCAATCTGGTACAGCTTTGCCTTTATGTTAGTGTACTCCACTAAAGAACACCACACAGTGGAGCAGATTGTTGGGCCTGTACAGTTGTGCTCAATAATGCCAATTCTCAACACTGCTTACCAATTCTTTAGCATATTTTCTTGTTCTTTGCATTGGCTCTTTCAAAGGGCACCCATGACTTCTAAGTCAATAAATCCACTGGGTGTTCTTTAATGATGGGCCTCTAGGCATACCTGGCTATGTTCAGCGTTCCCTGACCACTCTGTGTGGCTTCTTTACCAGCATCTGCAGTCTTGTTTTTCCTCCCACCTCTCTGGTTATTATTCTTCAGTCTCTTGCAATTTGAATCAGTAATTATAAATATTATTTAATATTAAACAAAGTTTAGTTATCTTAGAAGTATGAAACATTTTTTTGAAAAAAAATTTTTGGGGTGGTGGTGCCTATGGCTCAGTAGGGTGCCGGCCCCATATACCAAGGGTTGTGGGCTCGAATGGTGCCCCGTCCAAACTGCAACAAAAAATAGCTGGGTGTTGTGGCTGATGCCTGTTGTCCTAGCTACTCCAGAGGCTGAGGCAAGAGAATTGCCTAAGCCCAAGAGCTGGAGGTTGCTGTGAGTTGTGATGCCACTGTACTCTATCGCGGGCAACAATGTGACACTCTGTGTCTAAAAAAAATAAAAAATAAAAAAATAATTTTTTTTTTCCTTTTGAGACAGAGTCTCACTTTCTTACCCTCTGTAGAATGCTGTGGAGTCATAGCCCATAGCAACCTCATACTTTTGGGCTCAGGTGATTTTCTTGCCTCAGCCTCCCGAGTAGCTAGGACTACAATGGCTGCCACAATAACCGGCTATTTTTTAGTGATGGGATCTTGCTCTTGCTCAGGTTGGTCTTGAATTCCTGAGCTCAGGCAATCCACCCACCTTGGCCTCCCAGAGTGCTAGGATTATAGGTGTGAGCCACCATGCCTGGCCTTAATTTTTATGAATTTTAATAACAAAATGTGAGACTTTAAAGGAACTAGGTTGTGGCAGGACATTTTGAGTAGGTTACCACTATTCTTGTCAGAGATACTGAAAAAAAAGGTACAAACATTGGTATATGTTGTTAAAAATGATTCCTGTCAACAGCCTTACAAGGTAGTTGTTGCATTCCTGTTTAACCACGAAGGATTTGAGGTGAGGAAGGGTAGCACGTGTTCAGGAAACATTGCATTGCTCTTTCTGGCTGGAAGACTGAAGATACCATCTACTGTTTCTGTATTGTGAGGTGCCTTGAACATTAAGGGAAATTTTTTTGCTTAATTTTTTAGTGACAACTAGTTGAAGATTTTTAAGATGTCTGTACTTTAGGAAAAGGAACTTCTTTTGGTCAAAGGCTGATGATCTCATAACATTAGTTTTAGTGGCAAGATGGTACTTCCATTGGAAGACTTTTTGTAGATTTCCCAATGTAGTGAATTGAGCCCTCCTTGTCATTCCTGTATCACTTTGTCATACTTGTGATGTAGCTCTTGTTACGTTGTGTCATAATACTTGTTTGTGTTTGGTTTCCCTGTTGGAGTTGACCTCTTATAGAACAGAATTATTAGTTTATGGGTAATGCTGATCTTGGTAATCTTTCCCCAAGCCTATCTCAGTGGTTGGCGTAATAAATGATTCCTAAATAAGTAAATGAATACAGAGTTTGAATTTTGAACCTCTGGTCTGAATAGCTTATCAGAATGTTATTGTATTTAATATTTCTACTGATTATAGGATTGAATAAATTAGAGACCAGTCCTACTTCCTCTCTGCTGATATATATGTTTCAGTTAGACCTATTTTGATAGAGAGATTCTATGAGTTTAAAAGTCTGTGACTTTTCAGGCACTCATATAATGTATAGCATACCCTATGCAAATCAGCTCGCTGTTCAGGTTTTGTGTTTGTCTTCCCCGTAGACATAATCCAGCCGTTAGTTGTTTAAAGTGGCAGATGGAAGAAGGAGTCCATGGAGATTTGGATTTATTAGCTCTCTCAGTGAAAGACTATATTTGTTGTGCTAAGGATTAGAATGAAGGGGGACGTGGATCCTGCTTTCTTTGCTATTTTCAGTAGTGTGGCAATCTTTTCTGACTACGATAAGTTGTAAGAAGACCAGAAAAAGATCTTGTAAATGACTTTCATTCAAGCCCTAGACTGTTGGTTGCAGCTGTCCTAATTATGGGAGGGGCAGACTTAATTCCTTGTTGGATGAAGACTGAATTTGTCCTATAGTTAATGCTATATTTACTCCTTAGGGAGGATAACAGGTTGATTCAGAGTTCTTTATATATACTTGTATCTGTCAAATTAGAAAATTTTGATTAATATCTCCTGAAATCCTTTGGAGAGTGAATAATTTTTGTAGCATTTCCTATCATTTGGAGAATAATGATTTATATTTAATGTATTTAACCCTCTTCCTAAAAACACATAACCTTCATTAACAATTTTTTTTATGACTTGCTAGGAAGACTAGTAACTTTCCTTATCTTTTTCCCGTGTTTACTAAGATTCTGACAAATACCATACATTTAGAAAGTTTAAACACTGCTTATGGGATATTGAAGTGACTGGATCATAACATGAGAACTAACCATTCACTCTTGAAATCTTAAGAGTATATATTTTGAGCCATGAATTAAGAGACAAAAGGCACCTTTGGCTGAAGTCCTAGTTTAGAAATGGCAGCCGATAAATTCTGAGATTATTAAAGTTTGGATAAAACTAGACTTTTTCATACTGTGCCCTTTTAGAAGTCTGATGGAATGAGGAGTGCTTCCTGTGGCAGCTCTGTCTGCGATAAATATATGAATGAATTTGTCCATGTTCAGAACTCACAACACGTATACCAGCCCCTCCAGGACATAAAAGAGCAGGGAAACAGACCTTAGCAGTGATCTAAGCTCCCAACTTTTCCTGACTGTCCAGGAAGTGAAGACCAGCTATCTAGTGATAAAGAAACAAAAGAGCCTGTGACAGTGTCGGAAGAATCTGACATTTGCTTTGTCTATACAAAGGATGAAAGGAATTTTGCCGTCTTAGTCAAAATAATTGGTTTTATATTACTTTGAGTCTCAAATACAGGCATCAGAATAATATGTTTTTCCTTTGTATTTCGGAATAATTATCTTTTTAAAAACGTATGTGGAGTGGTTTTGTTTCTGGAAAGGAAAACGTGACATGGATTTTATAAGCTCAGTAGCTGTAGATGGAGACTCTTGTTTTGTTTGGCAAACCTTTTTAATAAGCCGTGAAGTCAGGGTATCCCAAAGATGGTAATTTTTTTCCCTGGGACCTTTATTTTCTTGGTAGTTAATAATTTTAACCAACGGGGTATGTATGGAAAAGGAAAATAAATATGAAGTAATTCCTGTATTTTGGTGGTGATTCTGATGAGATATAGCTTTACTCCTGTGAAGAAAAATGTTACTCTAATGTGAGGCAGCGATTGTATACTTAAGCTGGACCAAGAACTGTTTTAGCGGAGCGGCGGGTGAGTGGGCACAGCGTGGTGTGCTGAATGGATTGTTTGCCTCTTTATCCAGCAGTAAGCAGGCACAGGGAGTTGACTGGGGAGTGGCTTTTTTTGTCTGATATCTATTATGGATGATTCCAGTATTCTGCGAAGGAGAGGGTTACAGGTGAGTAAAATAAAACCTTTTTGTTGGTGACTCTTTCCTTTTAGTGTCTTTTGAAAATGTACTGAACAGATTGTTACAATTTTATTTAATTCATTTGAGACAGGAGGCAGGGTAGAAAGCTGCTAAATTCTTCTTTATTCTTTCATGCATAGTTATAATTAGAGGGTTTGTCTTAGATATTACTACTTTGGTAGAAAAATGCTGCCTGGGTTTATTTACATTGTATTCAGTGAGTGGAGCAAATTAAATCAGACCTACATGGCATGCAAGTCTAATTTTGGACATTGGACAATTGATGACAGATTGTGTACGGTGAACATATTCAGTTCCTGACCACCATGCTTCTGCTCCCCCATTAAGTCACATATATGTGTAGCATATATTTGATTTTACACGTAGTTTTAACTTTCCTAAATTATCACCTTGCATGTAATCATTCTATCTTTCTGTCTGTTCATCTGTCTATCTACTTCTTAAATCTTAGGTAGTTTGGCACATGAAGAGGTGTGTTAGGTATAACAATGAGGGAAAATAGACTGACAGACAACCTTCAACTAAGTTTTTTTTTTTTTTTTTTTAAAGTGGGCACCTGCTCACAGGTGTGTTTTATTTTATTTTATTTTATTTTTTAAGTCATTTGTACATAGATCATAAGTATATTTATGCCAATATGGGATTCGATGTGTTGATTATTTGTACAAATTGGAGTGCTTACATCCTACTAATCAACATAGCCTTCACCTCATTTACCCAATTACAGCATTAAGACATTTGTGTTGTACACCTGATAGATCCAACTTGTACTTGCAATGTACTCCATAGGTGTGGTCCCCCTACTAAACCTCCCTCTATCAACCTACTCCCTTCCCCTCCCCTGTCCCTCCCCTTCCCTCCTTCATCCTAGGCTATGGTTGTGTTTCATTTTTCATATGCAAGTGTGAGTGATTCTAAATTGGTTTCACAGTAGTACTGAGTATATTGGATATTTTTTTCTTTCCATTCCTGAGATACTTTACTAAGAATTTTTCCAGCTCCATTCACGTAAACATGAAAGAGGTCAACGAAGGGACTCTTAGGTAGTACTGATGAAATATAAACCAAAGTCATGAATTGGTCGTAGCAAAGAAAAGACACAGTAAAACCTACACCAAAACTGCAGCAGACGCAGGCATGTGCACACACCGTTGAGTGCGGCAAACAGAAGTGCTGCAGAAATTCAGAGGAGAAGGAAATCCTGTTGAGAGAGTTCATGAAGAAGTCAGTAGGTGAAGTGGGCTTGATGGCATGGCGAGAATTTGGGAGCCACGGAGTGTTGGGATTAGGGAGAGAAGAAACCCTTTGTCTATGAGACAACCACCTGGGAGGCATCATAGGAAAACACGGTGGCCACAGAGGAGACAGCACCTCACTATTTCAACCATTGTTATTACCACGTTAGATACTCTTTGCGTGGGCAAGGAAACAAAGTCCCAATCTTCAGTAAACTGACTGCACAGGCATTAGACCCTCAAATGGAAAAAGAAGTAGATATTGAGATGTAAAAATATTTTTGGTAGGTACAAAAATATAGTCAAATTATGATACTTGATTAAACTGCTAGTCCAAAACTTAAATAAGAAAAGGAAATCTATCTATGCTCTATACTACAGTAGATAACAATATCACAAGAAGAGGTAACGATAGACTAATGTCCCTAATGAAGTTAGGTGTAAAAATCCTCAAGAAGATAACAGAAAACTGTGAAAAGATTCTATACTATAACCAAATAGGATTTATTCCAAGAAAAGGAAGTCTTTACATATGAAAATTTATCAACATCGTACATCTATATTAATCAAATAAAGGACAAAACACACACGACCATCTCAATAGACATAGCATGTGACAAAATCCAAAAATCTTTGCATGATAAAAGACTCAGCAAGCCAGAAATAGAAAGAGCCATCTTCAACCTGATAAAAAGCATCTATGAAAAACCCCATGGCTGACATCATACTTACAGGTGAAAGGCTGAACCATTCCCCCCTCAGATCAGGGAATATAAGAAAAAGGCCTTCATTCTCACTGTCTGTATTTAACATTATAGTAGAGGTTCTAGCTGGAGATGCTAAGTAAGAAAAAAAATTAAAAACACATTCACGGGGTGGTGCCTGTGGCTCAAATGAGTAGGGTGCCAGCCCCATATACCAGAGGTGGTGGGTTCAAACCTGGCCCCAGCCAAAAACTGGAAAAAAACAAACAAACACATTCACATAGGCAAGAAAAAAGTAAAACTATTTCTATTCATAAACATGTGTTTAGAAAATCTTAAGGAATTCACACAAAATAAGCAATTATAAATAATAAGTGAGTTTAGCAGGATGGAAAATGGAAGACCAAGATGTTAGAAACATTTGTATTTCTATACATCAGTATAGAAATCAGTAAAAAATCTATACATCAGTAAAAAATCCAAAAGTAATTAAGACAACAAATCTGCTTAAAATATGTACTTAAAAAAATAGGACACTAAAGAATAAATTTAACAAAAGAAGTAAAAGTACTGAAGTTTCAAGTACTGAAAACTACAAAGCAAAATGGAAAAAAGTTAAAGAAGACTTAAGCAGATGAAAATATATTCCATAAAAATGGATTGGAAAATGTATGTCTGTTAACATGGCAGTACTCCCCATGGGGTCTAAGATTCAACCCAGCCCCTGTCAAAATCCCAGTTGTCTTTATCGAAGAAATTACATGTTGACTCTGAAACATTCACATGAAAATACAAGGGACTCGGAGTTACCAAAACAATTCTTGAAGCACAATTTAAAGATTTATATTCCTAGTTCTAAAATCTACTATAAAGCTACAGTCATCAAAACAGTATGATACTTCATAAGTACAGACATAGAGATCAGTGGAATAGAATTCAGAGTTCAAAAATAAATCTATACATCTATAGTCAATTAATTTTTGACAAAGTTACCAAGACCATTCAATGAGGAAAGAATAATCCTTTCAAAAACTTCTACTAGAATATTCATCTGCAAAACAATGAAGTCAGACCCCTATCTCACATGATATACAAAAATTAACTCATATGGACCCGTGACTTTGTAAATATAAAAGCTAAAACTATAACATTCTTGGACCAAAAATATAGGTGTAAATCTTTGTGACCTTGAATTGGCCATGGTTTCTTAGATGAGATACCAAAAATACAAGCAACTAAAGAAAAAAAAAATAAATTGGACTTTCAAACTTAAAACCTTCGTGTGTGAAGGCACATGGCACAGCTTTTGAGTGCAGGACACAACTGCAAGAGGGACTGTACCTAAGAAATGCAAATATTGTAATCTATTGTAATCTATTTTTTGTACCCTCACTTTAACCTGAAATACAAAAAAAAAAAAAAAGGAAGAAAAAAGAAAGTGAAAAGATAATCCACTAATCAGAAGAAAATATTTGTAAATTATATATACTATAACAAAAGTATATTATCTTGAATATACACAGAACTCATAGAACTCAAAACAAAAGAGAAATAATTTAATTGAAAAATTAGGTATAGTGCACACGATTTTGGTGACGGCACGCTTATAACTTTGAATCAGTCTGTACAAAAACAAAATATGTAAACAAAATGTGTATCCCCTAATATTCTAAAATTCAAAAAAAATTTTTTTAATGGGCAAAGGATTTCAATATACATTTCTCCAAAGAAATACAAATTCTCTGGAAGTTGATAATGTTGATAGATGTGCAGCTCTTTTAATACATTTTTTGCAACGCTGCATTGAACTTAGCCTTCCCCTCTGCACCCCCCACCTGCTTGCTGTCCATTGAGTTTTACTACCAAAAATGCACATGGGTGTTGATTGATGAGTTCAAGTTTAACAGTGAGTGTGTGTGGTGTTTGTTTTTCCATTCTTGTGATACCTCACTTAGAAGAATGGCCTCCAGTTCCATCCACGCTGTGACAAAGGGTATTAGCTCAGCATTTTTTATGGTGAGGCCTGCTCCATGGAATATATACACCACATCCTAACAGGTGCAGTACACACCGTCCAGGTGTAACTTTTGACTCAAACTATACAAAAGCAATTCAGGTAACCAAAACATTTGCACCACATATTATTCTGAAATTTTAAAAACACTGAATCATATTCATTCAAATGATGAACTTTATATCAAGCTGTTAGTTTATAAAAATGATGGGGAAGTGGAATTTAAAAAGTATAATCTTGCCATTTATATGCTAAAGTGCCATTAAAACTTGCCTAACATTAAGGAGTTTCGGTAGCAATTCTGCCACAAAACAGGCAGTGTTGCAATCCCCTTTGTGAGTCAGTGTAGTGAGCAGACCTCAGCTGCCTGGCATGTTGGGACTCAGGACTCAAGACCGTGTATCTGAGTGAACAGGAAGGCTGCATGGGCAGAGCTGGGAGGCGGCGGGGGCTGGTAAAGACAGACGGCAACTGGTTTACATTGTGACTGTGCTGCTGGTCCTACGCAGGGAGGGACTTCAGCGGCCACATACTTTTAATTAATATAAAGGAAGTCAGGCCCCCCAGCACCCGCGTGTCTTCCTTCCCTGCTCTTCTTTGAACTCAGCTGTGCTTTGGATAAGAAGGTGATTATTGAAGGTTGGACCCCACTTGTCTGAGACCCCCTTTGGAGCTTAGAAAGCAATGCTGCTTTAGTAGTTTGCTGTCACTGCTGCCCCCCAGTACATGTCCACATCTGCGTCACCCAACTCCCAAGGCTCTCAGACGTGTGACTGAGACATGGAATAAAATGGTTGCACAGAACTCCCCGCACAGACGTGGTCCTCAGCAGCAAGGCGGCACTGGGTGTCTGGACCCGAGCTCACAGTCCTGGTCCCTTCCGTCTGCTCAGCCCCTCCTCCTCCCCCAGGACCTCGCGGGCCCTGCTCTCCCTGGCAGTGGCTGGTCCTGGACGTGCTTTGCATTCAGCCCTCCTCACCAGCAGCAGACACAGCGGGGTCTCTTCTGCAGTACATACAGAATAAGCCCTTGTAGGCTGCTCCCTCCAGCCACACGGAGGGCCAGTTGTCAGGGCAACGACAAGGAGCTGCAGGCCACCCCCCTGGGAGACTCTAGTGAATCAGTGAATCCCAGACAGGCTTTGGGGAGGAGAGTTTTATTTTTCCACTAAAATAAAATGCAGCTGAGCCTCCTTAGCCTTCCTGTTCTACTGGGCGTCCGCTCGTGGGTGGTGTTTGTTTCTGCCGGCTGTGTTGCTGGGGTTTAGGACTCTGTGCTGCACGGGGACGGCTGCCCCTCTGCCCTCTCCCCCCGCAGCCTGGCCGTGTTCACTCTTCTGCAGCACAGCAGTGCCTTCTGCTGAAATTCTGTCAGGCAGAGGAGGATGTCAAATCATTCCACCTGCCACTAGCTCCAGAGCCATCTTCAATCACTACCATTCAGAGCATCTGCACCTCAACCAACAGTGCCTGTCAAGGGAGGCAACGTTAATGGCCCCCGTTAGGAGCAAGAATGTCTGTGGAGTGCTGCTAACAGTGTGGAGAAAGAAGGTACAGGTGCTTTCCACGAAGCCCAGGCCCTACCCAGAGACAGACCACATGCAGGAGAATCCCACAGTCACGTGATCACTGGGCTTAACCATGAGGAGGGGAGTGTCCCCGTGGTATCAGGCACGCTGCACTCCTGTCTGGATGCAGTCTGGGGCGTTCCTCTGCATTGCTTCATGGTGACAGACTCAGTCAGAAATTGTACTATGGACTAGTGCTGTGTTCTGTTTTTTTGAAACTCTGAGTGAAGAGTTCCTATATAACTGAAAATTCCTGCTTCCTATATAACTGAAAAATACATGCTGAACTCATGTCAGTCTTGGCATGAAATGTTTCCTGATACACGAAGGCCCCTTTCCGCCTGGGTCAGAAGACCCGGTTAGAGGGATGCAAGGCCTGGGATCTGGAAGCGTCTCGTGGCAATCCTTCTGAACAACACGGCTCCTTGTTCTGTGGTGCAGTCTAATCCACACCAGTTGTGCATAATTTGTCTTAAAAATCAAATAAAAAGTGTTTAAGGCAGGCTGAGTTCCAGAGAGATTTGCCAAGTGACGATGTGTCCTTTTCAATTTTGTCATTCATCTCTCCTTTGCTGGCCCGTGCTCTTTCTAAATTTCTCTTTGGAATAATAGACTCAAAGTTACCTTTTTATTTCCAGATATTAAATGAGAGGCTGGATATGTCGCACACAGCACGTGCCTGTGGCTGGCAGGCGGCTGCAGTCCCTGCGCTCTGGTAGGCAGGGCAGTGGTACCATCTGTGGCATGGTGTGTGAGAGAGTCTAAAGGCCCAGCAGCCGCATGTTTGCATCGAGACATACCTGATGTGCCTGGATTTCCACACTAGAGTGGAGGGACAGCCGTCAGACACCTACAGGTGGAGTATAAATGAAAAGCCTGGGCCAGCGGACGGCCATGTGGACGGCCAACTTCAGGTGAAGGCCAAGCCTGGGTTTTCAGGGTGGAAGACTCATTGGTCTTCTCAGTAGGAACATAACGTACAAATCATTTGTATGGAATTGAAATGTTGTCACTATTTCAGTCCAAGGTCTGTGACTGGATTGCTATCCTTACGCTTATCTTTTTGAAATTCTGGAACAAATTGTTTTAAAAATGTTTTATTGAAGAATAGAAGATACCTAAGGTATATGTTGTGTGTTAAATATATAAATATTACATAGAAGTTAAGTATATAAATAAAACCGATGAATATTCTATTGTTTGAGGACTATTCAAACCAAACAGAACCCTATAGTCCCACCCAGGTAAAAATAACAGAGTAGTCTGCAGCCCCAAAGCCCCCTTATGGCTCTTTATTTGCACTAATCCCAGGGGTAACCTCGTTTCTGACCCCATAGAATAGCTTTGCGAGTTTTTATACTTTTCACAGTTGCGTTCTGAATGTGATCACAGAGTGCGTCTACTCTCAGCCCTGCTGCTTTCGGCCCTCTCTGTCTGTGAGCTCATTGTTGTATTTTAGGTTGGTGCCCAGTTTTTAGCATATATTGGACTATCTCATTACAAAGTCTCACGTCATCCCCATGAACATTGCAAAGTAATTTAGCAGTAAGTGAGTAGGTTTGTGTATGTATTAACAAGTAATGCAAACCTCATGATGCTTTAGTGGTAGTACAGAAATAAGTAGCTTGCCCCATATTGGGGGTACATTTTTTCCTGTGTTCTCATACTGACATCCAACTTATCCCCCAAATCCCATTTGCCGTATTCCGTCAGTTACCGGCGTCTCCTCACGGGAAGCACAGGTTACCTGAGTGGGTCTCCAGCTCGTGAGCTCCTGTGGGTGTGACGCCCGCTTCCGGCTTGCAGGCCCAGGTACCGCGGATGGGGCAGGTATCTGTTCTGGCCAGAAAGCAGAGAACTGCTGTTAACTAGTTAGTGCCGAGGGAGCCTGAGTGCTGGGAGTGGGCACTGCAGGTGATGCCCAGAGCATGGGCAGAGCAGGGAGGACGGGAAGCCTTCACGGAGGGCATCACAGGGAAGGGACACTTAGAGTCTTTGAAAGGCAGGTCCAGCAGAGACACGAGGAGCTCCGAGAGGGAAGAGAACCCTGGGCCATAACAAGTCAAGGGTGCTCGCTGCATGGAGGACAGCCTGGCCTGGAAGTGGCGGAGGGGCCGGGAGTGGCCAGAAGTGAAGGCTGCATGGAGCTGGTGGCAGCAGCTTAAGAGTCAGGAACACCAGCCCCCGTCTCAGATGGGCTCTCATCCCCTACTGTCTATGCCGGGTTACACATTACAGCCCGTGTTAGAAGCAGATGGACGCTTAAGACACCTTAGCCCTGAGAGGACAGGAGGGGCACGTGCGTACACAGAAGCTTTAGGCTGCATTTCAGAACATGAACTGGTCAATTCGTGTACAGGCCATCCCAGGGGTTTGCTTGAACATTCATCCAAAACCAGATTTTACAGTTTATTAGTTAAAATGTTTTTGTCTGCAAGTAACAGAGCAGCTAATTAAAACTGTTGAAATTGCAAATTGTCTGTATTGTTTCACAGAGCAAGTTCAGACGTAGCCAGTCCCCAGCTCATGCAGTGGCTCAAGGATGTCATCGAGGGCCAGGCTGTCCCCACCTTTCTCTGCTGCCATCACAGGGTATTGGCAAAGTGGCCTGAGTGGCTGCATGCACTGCACCCCTCACAGGCAGGAGGGAAGGGCACTCAGAACTTGCTTCAGGCGTCTGTCCTTCTTCATCATGGAGGAAATAGTTCCCGAACAGATCTTTTCTGTTCCCTATAGCCAAGGGACAGTTGATTTACTCTAACCGCATTGCTCAGCAACTTAGCTATGAGGGGCTGAAACACAGGTGGTAGGTGGGAGCCAGGCTGTGCTGGCGGTTGAAGAGGCAGTGGGTGGGTGGTAGGTGGGAGCCAGGTCGTGCTGGGGGGTGAAGAGGCAGTGAGTGGGGGGTAGGTGGGAGCCAGGTTGTGCTGGGGGGTGAAGAGGCAGTGGGTGGGTGGTAGGTGGGAGCCAGGCCGTGCTGGGGGGTGAAGAGGCAGTGGGTGGGGGGTAGGTGGGAGCCAGGCTCTGATGGGTTGAAGAGGCGTGGGTGGGGGGTAGGTGGGAGCCAGGCCATGCTGGGGGGTGAAGAGGCCGTGGGTGGGGGGTAGGTGGGAGCCAGGCTCTGATGGGTTGAAGAGGCAGTGGGTGGGGGGTAGGTGGGAGCCAGGCCGTGCTGGGGGTTGAAGAGGCAGTGGGTGGGGGGTAGGTGGGAGCCAGGCTCTGATGGGTTGAAGAGGCCAGAGGGGCAGCAGCTTCTGGGAGCCTCCTGCAATGTCAGCCACATAAGCAAGACCCCCTCGATTATGAAATACTTGGAGAATACAATCTGCATTCCTTGAACTTGAACAGTTCAAGTCATTCTTTAAGTTGAAACAAATTTGAAAAGAGGGTTTCTGACAGATTCTCCTAGAAGAAAGGATTAGTTTACATTGCTGCTAAGCTTATCGTGAATTGTAAACTTCCCAAGTGCTGAGAAGTGGGTCCCTAGGAGCCTGTTAACAGTCTTTCCTTTGCCTTTTCATCATTAATTCTGGAAGGGTTGCTAGGTACATCTCACTTATTTATTGAATCCGTACACTGGAGGACCATTTTTCTAAAGGATGACAGTCGATGCTTATTATTCATGTTTGCTTCTGCTAAGGCCAATGTGTCTACATATTTATCCTTAAAGGGGGCAATTTTCAAGCATTGCTAGACCGTAATATGAGTGTGTCAGCCTGTTTTAAAGGCACATTTGTATAAAAACCACGAAGATAAGTGGATCTAATGCTGAGACCCTGGTTTGCTCTGGACTCTCTTGCCTCGGTTAGATGAAAGTCTCTTGCTCAGCTTCAGGTCACTTAGGGAGCTCTGGGGACACATGTCACATGCAGCTGGTTCATATACTAGTGGCTATTGTAGTGAACACTTTGGAGAAAACAGGAGCAGCAATTCAGGAGTTTGTGTCCAGTCCAGTTATGATGCTGGGGCAGAGTCAGGAACATAAAGATCTATGATAAAATGAGAGACCTGGAGAGAACCGTGTAAAATGAACGAGGCAGGTCAGGGGAGCAGAAGGAAGTCCTGGGTTGCAGTAGTCCCCACTTCTGAGGCAGACAGAGCTCTTCACCTTAACCCTGTTCAAGCAACTGTCGGTCCCCTCCATAGATATGACCTATATAAGCACTTTCTCAGATTGCTAGTTTGTATTCCCCATATCCCAGATGTTTTTTATAAATTGATACTGTTCTTTTGAACAAGGTATTAAAGTCATCAGTAATTAGGATAAGTGGGAATTTACAGAAACTCAGATTTCGTCCCCTTTTCTCTCGATTTTCCCTTACTCAAATTCTTCACATCTTTTTTTTTTTTTTTTTTTTTTAAATCAGTAATTGTATGATCACTGCCTCTTTGGAGGATGACTTCTAAAGTGGTGGGTTAGTTGGAAATGAGAGAAAGATTTTGAGAGCTGTGGGAGGCTAAAAAAAGTCCCACCCAAATCCATGTTCTAACCCCTGGAAACTGTCAGTGTTGCCCTGTATGGCTATAAAGGGGGTCTTTTGTGGTTCCCGTAAACATACTGAACTGAAGGATTTATCCAGTGGGAACTGCATGGAGCCAGAGGGAGGCAGGGCAGGGGGATTCAACAGGGACCAAAGAGGGGATGGCAGTGAGATCACAGAGGCAGAGGTTGGGGTGATGCGGCCCTGAGCCAAGGAGTGCCAGCAGCCCCAGAAGCTGGAAGAGGTGATGTTGGCCTCATGAAACTGATTCCGGACTGCCGGAATCCAGAAATGGAAGAGAATACGTTTCTGTCTGCGTCCTTTATTCCAGAGCCAAAGCAAACCAGGAGGAAGGGAAGTAAATGTGCTGGCTGGTTTACAGTGCCTGCGTCTCACAGGCATCCCATGCTGTGGAGAGATGAGACCCAGGGCAGGTGCCGGCACCAGGGAGGCTGTGCCCCAGACAGTGAGGGCACTGCGTGTCCCTGCCCGCTCCTGCCTCCACGCTGACCGTGGGGTCCTCCCTCAGCTCTCAGGGAGATGCCACTCAGCTTCAGAATGTGGTTCTTCCTCATCTTTACCACCAAGAGAGAAACCCCAGTTCATTTACATTAAGGTGTACGTTGATGTTTTTCAAAATTTGAGAGCAAAAGGCATTTCCTATCACCAGCACTGACTTAATTCTTATGACTTTTTTTTTTTTCTTCTTTTTTTTTTTGGAGACAGAATCTCACTCTGTTATCCTGGGTAGAGTGCCATGGTGTCATCATAGCTCACAGCAACCTCAAACGTGGGGGGTGAAGAGATTGTCTTTGCCTCAGCCTCTGGAGTCCCAAGAAGCTAGGACCCACCGTGGTGCCCATCTAGTTTTTCTATTTTTAGTAGAGACAGGGTCCCATTCTTGGTCAGGCTGGTTCCCCCACTCCTGAGCTCAAGTGATCCACCCTCCGCCTCAACCTCCCAGAGTGCAGGATTCCAGGCATGAGCCACTGTGTCCAGCCAATACTATGACTTTACACACATGCATTAAGTAGATTCAGACTCCTGTTACAGTCTGCATTGAATTAACAGAGGGAGGCAAATCAAATACAGATCCATCAATGAAGCCAATGAAAATCACTTTAAAAATATACATTCTGCGTGACAAAAATGATTTCTGAAAATCACATCTCAGGACATGTACTTGAGGTGTTGTGATGTGGCACAGTTATTTTGTGTTAATGTGCCTATTCTAGGAGGTGCTGGGAAGAATTGTCCCCTCACCACTTCTCTGCTGGCCATATGGTCTGCCTCTGTCCCCTCACCACTTCTCTGTCAGCCGTACGGTCCGCCTCTGTCCCCTTACCACTTCTCTGTTGTCTGTATGGTCCGCCTCTGTCCCCTTACCTCTTCTCTGCTGGCCGTACGGTCTGCCTCTGTCCCCTTACCACTTCTCTGTTGGCCGTACGGTCCTCCTCTGTCCCCTCACCACTTCTCTGCCGGCCGTACGGTCCGCCTCTGTCCCCTCACCTCTTCTCTGTTGGCCGTATGGTCCTCCTCTGTCCCCTCACCACTTCTCTGTTGGCCATATGGTCCACCTCTGTCCCTTCACCTCTTCTCTGCTGGCTGTATGGTCCTCCTCTGTCCCCTCACCTCTTCTCTTTTGGCCGTATGGTCTGCCTCTGTCCCCTCACCACTTCTCTGCTGGCTGTATGGTCCTCCTCTGTCCCCTCACCACTTCTCTGTTGGCCGTATGGTCCGCCTCTGTCCCTTCACCTCTTCTCTGCTGGCTGTATGGTCCGACTCTGTCCCCTCACCACTTCTCTGTTATCCATATGGTCCACCTCTGTCCCCTCACCTCTTCTCTGCTGGCCATACGGTCTGCCTCTGTCCCCTCACCACTTCTCTGTTGGCCGTATGGTACGCCTCTGTCCCCTCACCACTTCTCTGCTGACCGTACGGTCTGCCTCTGTCCCCTCACCACTTCTCTGCTGGCTGTACGGTCCGCCTCTGTCCCCTCACC
>CAUYPK010160711.1:0-13051 GCA_963574355.1 Loris lydekkerianus | reverse complement strand
GAACACACGCAGCCACTTGCCAGTTTTCCACTGTTTGTGTCCTCCTCCTGGGGTCCAGAAGTCCCTTGCTGGCTCCCTGTATCCTCAAAGGGATGATCACAGGCAGATCCCACCGGCCAGAGATGTCTGGAGTCTTGTCTCCCTTGCCATATCTTGGTAGTAAGTTACCCTTGTTGATACGTGTTGCTAGAAGTAATTGAAGAAGGAAAGAACTGGTAGTTTTCCTTCTCTTTGGCTTGGAAAAAGTGCCTATTTTATAATACTGTATATTGTTTTATAAAAATTGCCTCTTCTGGACTATCCTCTAAATTTTTCAATTTGTTGGTGTTATTTCCTTTTGGACTTTCTCCTGAGAGTTTTGATATTCTTTTAAATTTGACTCTGCTATAGTATTTTTTCATGGTTAGTTCCACATGCTATCAATTTTTTTTATATCTTATGTTTCTAAGAAATATACTTTTTGAAAAAAAAATTGATCATGGGAATTTGAGATAGCTGTTTTGAATTCCATTTAAAGGTATAGTGGAGAGAAGTACATTCTATGCTGTAAGAACTCAGCACTGAAAATTGATTAATACAAATTTAAGTTCCACATCTATGTTCATGTCACTTTTGGGTAATTTTGTCTACCTCTAGATTTCAGTTACCTTATCTGTGAATTGGAGATGATAATATACTTTATAATTCTTTGGGTTGTTTAAAGAAGAAATATGAAATAACATAAATTAAAGTTCAGGCATGTAGCAACACTTAATAATTGATAGTGATTTTGATTATTCTTTTTTTTTAATTATTTCTGAAATTCTTAGAGTCTCACTTTAACAAGCTGCACTTATTCTGTTTACGTAGATCATGAACACATCTAGCACATGTAGTGACAAGATGCAAAGAATGAGACTCATTATCTTGAAGATTTATAACATTAATAACTATCATCTGGGCTGTGATGTATATTGTTATAGCCAAATCAGACTCTCTAAGAGAAAGCTATCCCTGATTGTTGATTTGATTGATTTTGGAGTTTTTCTTAATTGGACTTGATTTTAGAAGACCATATTTCAAATATGTATTTTAGTTAGACTGCTAACTATATTTAATTTATTATGAACACCTATCCATTTATTTGTGCTGTAGGTATCTTAGTAACCTATTAGCAATATTGTGCCTCTTTCCCAGAACTGTCTCCTTTTATTGTCAACCATACTTCCAGGAGGAGCTGCTTTGTTCCTGCTGGACTCACCTTCCTTTGAATCAAATGTTATGGACACCTCTTCATAAATAAGTCAACCAATCCCTTCTCTGGGTACACTGAAGCTGTACATGTAAATCTGAGCCAGGGTCAAAGCAATGTTTTCTCTTGTTCAGAGGATGTTACAGTGGAACCAGAATCTCTCTTTGCCCTTGCTCTCAGAGGATCAAAGAATGAATCTATGGGCCACTCTGAGTAAGCCAAAGGATAGATTTTCTTTTCTTTCCTTTTTTTTTTTCCCATTGTTTGGGATTCATTGATGGTACAAACAATTAGGTTACACTGATTGCATTTGTTAGGTAAAGTCCCTCTTAAAATCGTGTCCCATGCTCAAGAGGTGTGCCAAAGGATGGAGTTTTCTCCATAGATAAGAAGAGAAGGCAATAAAGCTTTCTGCACAAGTGCGGGAGTTTCCTGAGCAGGCGGCACCTTTGGGCTTTCTGTCTCAGGGTTTACATGCAGCTTTTCCTACCCTGCAAGCAGCAGGGTTTGAGAAGATGGAATGTCACCACCATTTGGCGCCAGAGGCCAGTGGGCAGAAGTTAATTTTAAAACTGCCCTTATGTCTGGTTTACAGTGTGTTCTCTGCTCCAGGAGTAGTGGCTTAGGGGCGATGCTGGTCAAAGTGGTTCTGCTGTTTAGGGTTGGAATCAAGCTGATTACTGAGTTCGCTTAGATGGAGAAAATGGGGTCCACGTTCAGCACTGAGCCGGGGAGGGGGAAGAAACTGCATCAATAGGTTAATCCATTGAAAGAGAAAAAATCTAGAGCAGAGTAATAGAGAGGAGAGAATTCAGATGGTATTAAAATTCCTCAAGACACTATTTTTTTAAGGTTAAGTCACATCTTGGCCTCCCCAGCCCTCCAATACTGAATTCTGCCTCAGATTCTATAACTCTCAGTATCCTAATTGTATAGAATTCTTTTTTCTCACATTTACAATTTTATTTTTGTTTTAATCTAATTGGATTTATTTTTTTTTTTTTTTTTTTTTTTACCTAAAATGTCCTGCTTTTAAAGTATGCTGACACAGAGGACGATATTTTTTGTTTAATCAAGCCCCAGGTATAATAAATGTTTAGTAAAAGATTATTAAACAGAAGTTTATCAAATTTATTGAATTTAAGGTTATTGTAGTAACCAGGGTTGCAGGAGTTGAGAAAAGAGAAGACCTAATGGTTTTCTTTGATTTATAACTTTCTTTTATATCCAAAATAACCTTAACAGAAAAGGAAATTACAAGCTTGTACAGAAAGACACTTGACTATTTTTGCTGGATTGCATTGCTATAGCTCAGCAGTAAAAAAGGAGTCTTTCAATCTATTAGGAAAAAAAAAGAATAAAAAATGAACCATTGGAACCCGAGCAGTTATACAAAACAGAAATTGACTTGGCCCAGTCTGTCAAATCCTGTTGCTTTTATTGGAAATGGTTCCTTTTTCAGTTGGTGCTTTTTTTTCGGTTGCACAGCCTGGAACTGTGCTATAGATCCTGGGTTGAGAAAATGGTCATTCAAAGATGCTGCCAGGGATTCTTGCCTAAGAGAGAATTCTGGGGAGAAAGCATGGATATCTAGCAGTGGAACTGTTTATATAAAAATCCACATTCATTGATTTATACCGTTAATAGTTGCAAGCTTTTCTCCCATTTACTCGGAGCCCCCATATATTTCTTTCTTTGTTACAATGTCACTGCCAGGAAAAGGAAACAAACCAAGAATCCTGGTTTCTTTTCAGACATAGTCTGGTGAGTTATGATGCACTAGTTTCAATGGTAATCTGCCCCTGGAACATGAGTGACAATTCAGGAACTGGTCATTTTGAATTATTCATGAAACAGTCAACCTTGAAATTCTGAACATTGTGCTTAAGAATAGAAGAAGTAAACAGGAGACCCACAATGGTCATTATTAAAAAGCAATAACTGCTATTCAGATGATTACTAGCACCCAGAAGGGGTAATCAAGTCTAAAATGGAACTGCTTTACATTTGAAAGAATTCCATACAAATGTCTCTGTGAAATATAACTACTTTAGATAGAATTTATTTCCCATCCCTTTCAATTGATTAGATATTTTGTGGTAGATTTTCTTATCATATTACCTTGTAGGCAGATCTTTGGGCTGTGGTCACAGGTGTATTTTGAAAGGTATATGCTGAATAAATGATATGTAAACAATTACCCCCTAATTGTCCTTCCTGGAGATTTGTGACTTTTTCTATCCATGTATATTATTCATAGGTTTCAGATAAAAGGGAGAAATGAGAGAGAGAGAGCTGTTATATGAAGGAGAGAATTATTCTTCTCAAGAAATATCTACATTGCTAAGGTAGAGACATTTCAGCAAATTACTAAGGACACATGGACCCACCAAAATACATGTCCACAAAATCATTACATTGAGTGACATATCATCTTAATGGTTATGGCTTGAATTGAGCACACACACAAATCTCTTACTCAAAAATCTCAGGGTCCTCCAGTCATTTACTTAAACAAATTCTCAACATATGGTGACTTTAATTAAATGCCAAGTTGTATCAAATAGGACACTTTGGGGCCCAAAGCATTAAATGTGCTATGTAAAAAGATTCAGAGATTACAGTGAAATTTACATACCCATTCAAATCTCCTACATGTCTACTGTTGTCTAAAAATACTGAAAGCCTAATTCTTTGAGACAGTTCTTGTACTTGCTTAATGTAGCTCTATAATGTGTCTAAAAAAAAAAAAAAAAACACTATAAAAGTCTATGATTTGGATTTAATGGTTTTATACTAGAATACAAAGGAATCCTTTTGCAGAACGGCAAACATGGGCATTGTCAGAGACACCTGATTACCCTAATGATCATATTCATCATGACTTTGATAACATGGATTAGTACTTTAACGTATACATCAGCCGTGACCTTCATTGCCTTAAAGTTTTTGACTCTGGAAATAAATGTATCAAAATTTCTGCAGGCTGCCCTCACACATGATTTTCTACCAATAAGAATAATTTCCATTTAGTTTATGTTTTGGAGTTTTACCAAAACATATAATACTAGGATTAGAAACCCTTTAACTGGTTATCAATCAGTTATTTATAGTTTAGTTAAAATGAATTCCAGATATTTCAATAAAAAATAACTATTTATATGGAAAAACACAAAGCGATCTTAATAAGAGAAGAAAAATTTTAATGAGAGAAAAAGGTCAGAGATATAGTAAGGAGAACGCAGGTGGGGATAAGCCCTAAATCACATTTGTGCCTTCTTGGAAGTTATACAGAAGTTTGTAGATTTGTTAGCTTTTCTTTTCTTTTTTTATCTTACTTAAAATACAAGGTTTATAGAGTTGGAAGCAAATGAGAAAGAGGACTTCATTGGAATAAAGGAAACACAACAGCGTGTCACTCTCTTGACGATGGAGCTGGCAACATAATCTTTTACTCTGTGACTTACCCTGGCCTGAAAGATTCTCTGCAATCTTAGTATCTCTTTAGTCCACACAGCTCATGTCCCACCACTCTTTCTTGTCTTTTTTCCAGCTACATTTACCCTCTTTCTTTCTTTTGAATGCTTATTTATAGATGTTCATGAATGCTTGATCATCTGTTTAAAAAATTGTTACCCTATTGAAGGCTAATTCCTTTTCAAATCAAATGTCATTTCCTTGAAGGAATCTTTTTGTTGACTACTCTGGTCAAAAAATAACCCAATTCTTTATTTACAAATGACTTATTTTACATCTTTAGTACATGTGTCACTTTTATGAAATCAATCAGTGAGTTACATAAAAAATACAAACATCCTAAGTGCATGAACTTTGCCTTACCTGCTAGTGGATTTCTAGTACCAAGAATAGCAACTGACAGATGAGGGATCCAATAAATGTTTGATAAGAGAAGAATGATTTTATTCATTCTAAGACTCTATGATTACATGCTGCAAACTTTTGGAAGTGTTTGTGCTTAGCATTAATTTTTCATCTTGGTCTATTTCTTTAATTATCATTTATTCTTAAAATGTTTCCTTAAGCTAACTTTGTGCTGTGAACAGGACTACATTCTCTATGCCTGCAGTCCCCAAATCCTGGGCCATAGACTGGCAGCAGTCTATTGCCTGTTAGGACTCTTGTTGCATAACAGGGGGCAAGTAGCAGGCTTCATCTGTACCTGCAGCCACTCCCCATCACCGCATCACTGCCTGAGCTCTGCCTCAGCCAGATCAGCAGTGACAGGATCATATTCTCATAGGATCACAAACCCTACTGAACACTGCTCAAGTGAGGGATTGCACACCTCCTTATGAGAATCTATTGCCTGATGATCTTGGGTGGAGCTGAGGTGGGAACAGCTACAAATATGGATTATCACTAGCAGAGAGGTTTGCCTGCACAGAGGCTGTAATAAATCAATTGCTTGTAGACTTGTATCAAAACTCCATCAGTGAGTGGCAATTGACAATTAAGCTGCGTCTGGTGGCAGGTGTTACAGTGGCAAGTAAATTGATGCACTTCAGTTGTATGGCTGCATCTAGTGGCAGCCTTAAGTCAAAATCAGACATTTGTTTTGGTCTGTGCATGGCCTAACCATTAATTTATTTACCACTTCCTTCTTTGCCTGTTTTCCGCACTTCGCACTTGTCTCGGTCACCGTTTTGGTAGGCCCACAGGCTTAACCCCAGCAAAATGACTCAAAAACAGACATTGCTGGAGAACTTCTTCGAAAAGGGGAAAAGACCCAATGATGAGACAGCAGAAGACTCTGAGACAAAATGAAAGCTGCATTTGAAAGAAAACACCAAAAGTACTCCATCAATTATGAGTTCATAGCAAAAGGTAATTCATGTTCTCCAAGCCTACTTTGTGTATATGACCACCTGCTATCCAACAAAACCAGGAAACCTTCAAAATTGCTTCAGTTCATGGAGACCAAGTGTCCTGCTTGATGTCTTTGCCAAAGACAAGGCTTTGGACTTTTTCTAAAGAAAAAAAAACTTGAAAACAAAGAACAGATGCAATTATTGAAGGCCACAGCTTCTTCAAATGTGTCTTTACTGAGAGTGTTAATTCTTAGTGGATAACTGCATTGCTAAACCTAAGAAGCCCTTTTACTGTTGCTGACAAGTTGATCCTGCCTCACTAATATTTTCTGTAAACATTTAGGAGAGGCTGCAGTGCAAAAGGTGGCACCTGTTCCCCTTTGAACTGGCACCCTAACTAGACTAGGTGATGAAATATTAGAGAAAAATGAGGCTCAATTGTTAGAGAAAATTAATGAGTCACTGGGGTACACAATCCAGGATGACTCCTCTACCCATGTGGACAACAAGGTGACAATGCTTGTTTTTGTGTATTATTCAGGAGGATTGCATGAGGGTCTGTTAAGGGGACTTTCGTTGCCAACCAACACCATAGCTGCAGGACTATTCAAGTCTTTGCATGATTATACACCAGGAAAATGAAATTGGTCATTTTGTGTAGGTATGTGCATGGATGACATGGTTGCCATAACTGGAGGACTTTTCTAGTTTCACTATTTGGGTCAAGAAAGTTCCCTGTGAATATGAATCTACACCCCGTGTCCTACATAGAGAAATGCTGGCAAGCCAAAAATGTCACCTGAACTAAATTAAAGTTATCAACCACATTAAAGTACATCCACGTTAAAGTACGTGCCCTTAACTCACGTCTCTGTGAGGAGATGAACATAAAACACACATCTTCTTTTGTATGTAGAAGTGAGATGGCTTTCTAAAGGTAGATTGCTGGCCAGAACTTCTTAGTTATGAAAATGGTTCCAGAGATTTCTTTTAGAAAAACAGTCACCACTGGCAGCACATTTCAGTGACCCAGAATGGGTGGCAAAACTTGCTTATATGCGTGACATATTCAAACTGTCCAACACATTCAGTCTGCCACCTCAGGGGAGAATGACAATGGTGTTCAAGTCAACAGATGAGGTGGCAACATTCAAAGCCAGATTGGAACTGGAGGAGGGCACCATGAGTGAACACGGGGATTTTTGACAGGTTTCACACCTTGGCAGAGATTATGAAAGAGGCTGAGCCAGGGCTCTTCTTTCTCACAGCTGGTGTATGATCACTCATGTCATCAAAAGAGTTTAAGCATTACTTCCCATCCACAAAGGACTCCAGAACATGGGAGGAATAGATCCATGACCCATCTGTAAATAAGCCAGGTGAATTGACTTTGTCCCTGCTAGAGGAGGATTAACTGCTTGAGATCACAAGTGCCCGTGGCCTTGGGACAACTTCAGATCTCCGTATATTCTGGACTAAAGTCAAGGAGAATTATCCGAAGAATGCCACAAAAGCACTGAAACGTCTGCTTTGTTTCCAACCTCCTATATTTGTGGAGCAGGGTTTTCTTCAGTGAGAGCAACAAAAGCGAGATTACAGAATAGACTGGATATAAGTGACACACTTCAGTGTCGCTGTCTCCCATTGCTCACAGATGGGTTGTCCAGTTGCAGGAAAACAAGCTCCTGTATTATATGTGCCATGATGTAACAATAATAGAGATGAAGCACAATAAATGTAATGCACTTGAATAATCCAGAAACCATACACCTCCCCTCCCCACCCCCCAGTGTGTGGAAAAAGTATCTTCCATGAAAATGGTACCTGATCCCAAAACTGATACTCTGATATTCTATACCATGGAGAGCCATAAAAAGATTTCAAAAAGAAATAAAGTAGTTTTTTTATATATGTATATACATTTCACACATATGTGTGTGTGCTCTTTCCTTAGTGTATAATTCTGATCTCTAAAAAGAGGATGGGTTTGACACCGGAAAGTCCAGGACAGAGAACGAATGTAGAAAGTAGACAGATCCAAGATATAATTTAAAGGCAAAGGTAATAGGACTTGCTAATTAATTAATTAATTGAATTGAGGGTGAAGGAGGCTTCACAGATGGTTTCCAGGTTTTGGATAGTTGAGTGGTTGTTTGTATCACAAATTGTTTAAATGAAATCAGGTGGTTGATAAGGAAAAAGGATGCATGAGTGTAGCTTTTGACAAGTTGAGTTGAGGTTTTATGGAAAACCCATGTGGAAATGTCCACCAGACAACTGGATATAGTTATTTGAAGTTTGGGAATAATTTGTTACTGTGAAAGTATAAGGAATAAAGAAAGAGCCACATATAAAGGAAACAGAGAAGGATAAACAAAGGAGATTTTATTTATTTATTTATTTATTAAGAAAATCATGTACAATTTCCAAAATGAAGACTTGACCAATTAATAATAAAGTAATAAAAAAGAGTCAAGTGCGACAAAGAGTGAAAAATTGTGAAAATGTGTGATCATGCTATTTCCATAGCATAAGAACTTACTATGGAATATACTAGGATAAAGCAATTTTACAGAATACTCTTTTTCTAGACTCTTGAAATATTAGGTCTATGCATTTTCATGTCCTGTAGTAGGTGCTATATATCAGATGAATGTTTTATAGTTATTTTTGCCATGTTCTACTTGTCATTTCAAAATAATTAACAAGTAACTTTGCAACTGATGATATCATTATATATATATATATATATATATATATATATATATATATACATATATTTGTTCTTCTGTGGAAATGAGAGAATATTAGAATTTGAATCAATGAGATCTGAAAACACTGACAGATTTCAATCAGTTGCTAGAGATCCTTTAGTTACAGTAGACAGGTAAATGAAAGAATAATGTTATCTATGCACAAAGCAGGTAGAATCTATCTCAGAAATGAAAATGTTCTGCCTGGAAAATGGTAATGAAAATGTTCTGCCTGGAAAATGGTGATGAATAGACTAAGGCAATGAATATCAGAATCTTCAAAACAGTCTAACCCAGTAACTATCCAACATGATGCTGATCTCCTTTTGCAACAAGCATCATTATATTGAATACAGAGATATCGTTTACTAGGCCACTTAGACAAGAGAAAGCTCTTCATTGTTCCCTTTGGTGAAATACTTCTTGTGCTACTATTTACACCTAGTTTTGAATTTCTCTAGATCTACTATCCTTCCCATTGTGCTATCTACTCAAAACAAACAATATTCTCCTAAAAAACTCATCCAACAGTGGAAGGTTGAGTCAGAATTTCTCAGACAGAGAAGAACAAAGCACAAACGAGGAGGAAAAATGCCAAAAAGTAGAAATCAGTGGATCAGAAAATAAAAAATAAAATAAAAAATTAGCAAACTGAGTATATATAACTGGATAGAAAAATGCCCCTCAAAATTTTCTTTTCTCTTTGAGTCTCTTGTTTCACCTGTGCTTTTTATATTCATGATCATACTGATCTCCTCAACTTCTTTCTTTTCCATGAACACCAAAAAAATAATTCATTCTCTTGATCAGTCATCTAATTCTACAGCTGTGCATTGTTTGGTTATTCTTTTACCAGTGTCTTCTCTTGGTTTGCACTGACAGCATCTTAGTGGGATCTGGTTCTTCTGTTCCTAAATTATTACGGTGACTTCCTGCTGTCTATTATCCTTGCTCAAACAGTTCTAAAGTGAATCCATAACTCACATTGTACTCAGATTATTTTTTTTTAATGAAAAATTTTATCCTACTTCTTTTCTGCTTAGAAGCCTACAATGATTCCCCGGGGAATTCAGTGTAAATTTCAAACTCTTTAGCTGGATGTGTGGGGCCCTTCCTAATCTGGACCCTGCATGTTCTTTGACCTCATATCCTCCTAGTCTTTCCATAAAGCCTTTCCTCTGGAACTTTGCCCATTGATTTTAGATAAAAGCTATATATTACAGAATGTGTGCAATATGATTTCAATCTTTTGAAATGTTTGAAAAGTTTTTATGGACCAGAATATAGTTTATCATGATAAATATACCATATGTCCTTGCAAAGAAGGTGCACTCCATAATTGCTGTGTGTATTGCTCTATAAATATGAATTAGGTCAAGGTAGAGAGATAATGTTCAGATCATCTATGTCTTTACTCATTTATTTTCCTTCTAATTCTATCAGTTGCTGAGAGATGAATGTTAAAATTTCTAATATTGTCATATTGACTCCTGTCCCATTACTTTTTACCAAATTCTGTTATTAGGAGCATATGGTTTTCTAATTGGCTTGTGTTCCTGGATAAACTGATATTTTATCAGCATAAAAAAATCCATCTTATGTGTGACAATTTTTTTGCCCTAATCCTATTTTATTGATATGAATTTAGGCACTTCAACCTTCTAATTCATATTGTTTGCATGTTGCATACTTTTACGAACTTATTTTCAACCTGTGTTTTTATTTTAAATATATATTTCATACATAGAGCTTACAGTTGAAGTTTTAAATCATTTCTGGCATTCTTGAACTTTTGATTGAACTATTTAATTATCAATATAATTGAATTTACATCTACTTTATTATTATTTGTTTTCTGTTTGTCCCATTATTTGTGTGTGTGTATGTATGTGTGTATTTGTGCTTTCTTTCTATTATTTGGATTTTTTCATTTTCCTTTTAATTTAGATATTGGATTTCTAATTTTTACATGTTTTAGCAGCTACTTTAGGCATAACACAACAAATTTTTCAGTCTTAAATGTGTAACTGTTTATGACTTGTGAGCTTTACGCTATTATGTCATATGTATTACACACATAATTATAAAAAATCAAAGTGAATGATATATTTTGTTAACTAGTCATATATATTTAAAACTGATCAAGAAAAAAATAAATTTTATATTTATTCCAAAACTTATCATTTCTGATTTTTTTATTCTTTGCTGAGGATATAAATTTCCATGTTACGTCATATTTCTTCACTGTGAAGAATGCCTTTTTACAATATTGGACGTCTACTGATGATACATTCAGTTATTTTTCTCTTATCTAAAAATGGTACACTGTCATTCATAAAAAAATACTTATACAAATATGGAATCCAAGGTTGGCAATATTTTTCTTTGGCACTTTAAAGATGTGGTGTGCTGCTGTCTTCCCCTTTATCTCATTTCTGATTTAAGTCTTTGGCCATTTAGATAATTTTCTCCCTCTACAATTTCAGGTCATTGTATCTCAGACTCCTTTTAAGATTTTTCTCCTAAGCTCTGGTTTTCAGCAATTAGCTATACAAAAGCAAGTGATGATTTTCCTCACATTTATTATCCTTGTTGAATTTTACTGAGCCTCTTGAATCTTCAAATTTGGGAAAACTTCAGGTTATTATTTCTTCAGGTGTTTTATCTGATCAATTACCTATCAAATCTTTGGTATTTTAACCACTCATACGTAAGATCTTTTTTTATTTTCTGTTATTCTCCTGGTCCCTGAAGCTGTTTATCAATCTATCTTTTTGGTCAGTGATTCTTTTCAAAGTCCTCTCTAGTTTTCCGTTAAGGCCATCATGTATGTTTTTGATGTCAGTCACTGAATTTTTCAGATCTAAATTTCCATTTGGATATTCCATTGTTTCCATTTCTCTTTTGAGACTTTCTGTCTTTCCATTCATTGTTACCTTAATTTCCTCTTTTCTAATCAAGTATAATTAAAGTGTCTGCTTTAAATTCCTGGTCTGAAAGTTCTAACATCTAGGTCATCCAGTGTTAGTCCATGTTGATTATTCTTTTTTCCTTGAGAATAAACCTTTCTGTGTGTAAGTCACTGTTTCTTTCAGTGACTGCTAATACTTGTCCCCTCTAAAACCAATCAATCATCAATCAATCAATCAATCCCAAGTTGAAATTGCAGACCTAGTGTTGGAAGTGCAACCAAGTGGGAGATGTTTAGTTCATGGCATGGTGTCATCCCAGATAATGAGTGAGTTCTCACTTTATGAGTTCCCAGGAGAGCTGGTCATTTGAAAGAGCCTGGCACCTAAATCTTCCTCTTGCTCCCTCTCTCTCAAGGCCTAGTAAGCTCCTCTTTGCCTACTGCCTTGACAGGGATCTCCTTGAAGACCTCATCTATAGCAGATGCTGGTGTGATCTGCACCAGCAGATCCATGAGCCAAATAAACCTCTTTTCTTTATAAATTACTCTGTCTCAGGTATTTCTTTATAGGAACACAAAAAAGACTAACACAGTCACAGTTTCCAAGTTGCTCATATGCTGAATAGTTTTAAATTATACTCTGGAATTTTAAATATACTGGAAACTTTTACGTGGCCTTCTGGATTCTTGAATGTGGACTTCCGACTGAATCCAAATTTTACTAAACAAATCCTTTAGATAGTGGGATTTGTTCTGTTCCCTATCTCTTGGACCCAAAACCATTTAGTTATTTTGTGTTAGCAAGGCTGTTAGCAATCTACCCTGTATTGGTGCATTTTAAGCTACAGTCAAAGATTTGAAAAGAGTTTACACATAGAATTTAGGGGACTCCTTCTCTTGCCCTGCACTCTGCAGGATTTACTTTTCACTTTCTATTGACTATGGCAGCCTCAAATTATAGTTGCTGGTACTTTGGGTTAGAAAGACTATATGTTTTCTTTCTGAATTTCAGCCACCCTTTATGGTGTTGACTATGTGTTGCCCACTAGCTAAAAGTCATAAAAATGAGGAACTCCTTCTAAACTATTCTCTTTTTCAAGCGTTCAACTCTCTATTAGAAAATTTCCCTCTTTTGTGTGTACCTCAGAGTCCCTAGGTAGGGATTTGGTGTTTTCTTTTTATGGTGTGTGATTTTTCTATTTTTAGTAGAGTCAGGGTCTCACTCTTGCCCAGGCTGGTCTTGAACTCCTAAGCTCAGGTGATCCACCCGCCTTGGCCTCCCAAAATGCTGGGATTACAAGCATGAGCCACGGCTCCTGGCCCAGAA
>CAUYPK010160710.1:0-15425 GCA_963574355.1 Loris lydekkerianus | reverse complement strand
TTAAAGTACATTATAGAATTCATACTGGTGAAAAACCCTATGCATGCAAGGAATGTGGGAAAACCTTTAGTCATCGGTCTCAATTGATTCAACATCAGACTGTTCATACTGGCAAGAAACTCTATGAATGTAAGGAGTGTGCGAAAGCCTTTAATCAAGGTTCAACTCTTATTCGACATCAGAGAATTCATATAGGTGAGAAACCCTATGAATGTAAGGTATGCGGGAAGGCCTTTAGAGTGAGCTCACAACTTAAGCAACATCAGAGAATCCACACTGGAGAGAAACCCTACCAGTGTAAGGTGTGTGGGAGGGCCTTCAAACGGGTCTCACATCTTACTGTACGTTACAGAATTCATACGGGTGAAAAGCCATATGAATGTAAGGAATGTGGGAAGGCTTTTAGTCATTGCTCACAACTGATTCAATATCAAGTAATTCATACTGAGAAAAGCTCTATGAATATAAGGAGTGCAGGAGGACCTTAAGTCATGAATCAACTGTTCAACATCAGAGAATGCATAATAGAGAAACACATGTGAATTTAATAAATGTAGAAAAGCCTTCAATCAGCACTTATCCCTTATTAATCATCAGAGAATTTATGCTGGCAAGCAACCATGTGAATGGAAGTAATAGAGAAAGCCCATTAGCTTAGGCTAATCACAACTCTTACCACTTGGATGAAGACCTAAAGAATGTAATGTAAGTGAGAATGCCTTCATTTAGACCTTATATTTTATTCTAAGTCAGAAAATCCATATCAAAGAAAAATATTCTGGATGAAAATTGTTTAGATCATGATTGTTAAAGAAGCAAGAAAAGGCTAGAAAAATTTTTTTCTCCAACACATTCCAGGATCACATTTTCTAATTACAGTGCAATAATTTTAACAAGAGTCAATGTTTTAACTTGAAAATAGAGTATAAATAAATGATCAAATAATTTTTAAAAAAGTCAATGTTTTAGTTTTCTTGGAAATTAAAAAAAAGTCAAATTATTACTTGATTAACAAGGAAATAAATCATGTGATCCCCATGAATGGTAACGAAAAGAATGAATCGAGAAGTTTACACACAAGAGACATGAGGTGTAGGCTACAAAGAGATGTGAGATGTAGCCAAAGCTTCATCTAGAGTAATGTTTACAGCTTTTAAATGCATGCAAATTATATGAAAACCTGAAAGATTAAACTGTAATACACTAAATGTGCTACTCAAGACTACCAAACACCCAGGCAATAAAAAAAAGTAATAAAAACAGAAAATGATGATCAATAGTAAATAGAAAAAAAAAAAAATTATAGTGTGGGCAGAAAGAATACTCACTTGGGTGTTACATTAAGTATTTCAACTGCCTTACCTTACAAAGCTTTCAGGTTGACAAAAAATGTTAATAGACAAAAGCAAAATAGAGCATCTAGACAGAGGCAGGCACAATCATCAATTAACATGATGACAATATAAACGGATTTATAAGTTTATAGTTATAAAATGATTTGACGGCTATGACACTATTTTCAAAAATGAAGAAGAGAGATTTGAGCTTTTACTCAGGAAAAAAACTTTGGATGAACTTCATAAGGTAAATGGAATATTACTTACACTTTTGAAGGAAGCTGCAAATTCAGCAACACCTGGTACTAAAAAGAAAAAAAAAATTATTCATTCAATATTTGAGTACTTTGGCATAGAGGATTCAAATAATAAAAAAACAGTCTTGCCTTCAGGAGCTTATAGTTTGAAAGAGGAAAGAGAATAAATCAGTATCTGTACTATTGTTTAAGCAATCCAAGAAAGATAGCAGGTGCTATGGAGGGATAAAAAAGGAAAATCTCAATCAGACCCAGGCAAGAAAAGCTTTTTAGAGAAAATAAGGCCTCAACTTTGAAAGACTAGGAGTTGGCTGGTTGGAAGGGCAGTAAGATACAATATTTTTTACCAGAAAGTTTAAACTTCCTTTTTAGGTATGCTGTCCTATCAATCTATTTATTTAAATATCTCAAAGGAAAAATTACATTAAAAAGTAGAAAAATAAAAATCAGATATTCAAAAATGAAATAGTGTTTAACCTCACTAAAAAAAGATACAAACTAAAAATAATAAAGATTAGTAACATCCAACATTGGCTAGTATGTGAGGAAATGTATACTACCACATAGTCATCTTCGTCCATGCAAACAAAATATATATGCAAGGGTATTAATGAGAAATTGTTCACAGAATCAAAAATTGGATATAAATTAGGTTCCCAAATAAGGTATAAATACATAAACTACAGTATATCTATACAATAAAACAGATTTAAAAGAATGAAGTAGACTACATAGACTAAGATGGAAAGATTCCACTCTGGGAGGCGGAAGCAGGTGGATTGCTTGAGCTCATGAATTTGAGACCAGGCTAACCAAAAGTGAGACCCCTGTCTCACAAAAATAGAAAAACTGAGGCAAGAGGATCGCTTGAGCCTGAGTTGGAGGTTGCTGCGAGCTATGATGCCATGGTACTCAAACCAGGGCGGACTCTGCTTCCAAAAAAAAAAAAAAGTAAAGATTTATTTATAATAAATTACTAATAGAGTAAGTTAAGCTACAGCCCATATATATGACTCTTATCATTATCAAAACAAACAAACCCTCTATAAACTTAAATAAATTTATTTACTTTTCCATATAAACATTAACAAAGTATTAACAGTGGTTAAAAGTGACTGAAGGAGGTAAGGAAATGCTTTATGTATCTCAATATTACCTGAATTTATTACATTTATAGTGTTTTTTTTTTTTTTTTTTTTTTGAGTCTCTCTCACTATGTAGCCCTTGGTAGAGTGCTGTGGCGTCACAGCTCACAGCAACCTCAAACTCTTGGGCTTAAGTGATTCTCTTGCCTCAGCCTCCCAAGTAACTAGGACTATAGGCACCTGCCACAATGCCCGGCTATTTTGTTGTTGTTGTTATTGCAGCTGTCATTGTTATTTTAGCTGGCCTGGGCTGGGTTCGAACCCACCAGCCTTGGTGTATGTGGCTGGTGTCCTATCCACTAAGCTACAAGCACTGCCCATATTTTTGTTGTTGTTGAAGTTGTCATTGTTGTTTAGCAGGCTTGGCCTGAGTTCGAAACCACCAGCCCCGGTGTATGTGGGCTGGCCACAGTTATAGTTTTTTTAAAATAAGTATTGTTAGGTTCTTTATTTCCTGAATCACACTGTGTTCTGAAAAAAAATTAAACCACCAAACAGCTATTCTTAACATTGGACTTGTGTTTTCCCTTTGAAGTAAAATTAAAACTTTAATCATTAGTTAAATAAAAACTTCAAAAATCTCCCAAAGGAGTACTGGTTCTTTTACATTGATTCTGATATAAAGAAAGGAAAACTTACATTGTTCTGGCCAAAGATCTGGTGAGGCACGGTCAAGTTTTTCAAAACTTAGCAGAGAAGCTTCCAGATCTGTTCCTAGAACACCCAGATGAACCAAGAAGACATGAAACACATTAATTTACATTTCATGACATTTCAGTTTCAAAGAACACAAACTAGAACATTCACCTGGAAGTCTAGAGATTTGAGTTCTGTAACTACTGGTGCTATAGGTCTATGACATAATATAAACAAATCATTCTCCTTCACCAAACCTCCCTCTTCCAATCTATAAAATGGGAATGATTTTTTTTTTTTTTTTTTTGCAGTTTTTGGCTGGGGCTGGGTTTGAACCCACCACCTCCGGGCATATTGGGCCAGCGCCCTACTCCTTTGAGCCACAGGTGCCACCCAGGAATGATATTTTTTAATGGGGTATTAAGAAAAATGAGTATCAGTGAATCCATTTGCATCTTCATTCATACTCTTATACCTTCCTCCAATTATGATTAATTAGGTATCCCATTCCCATGAAAGAGAAACTCCTCTGATAGGGCTCTGGATGCCATCTTCTGTCACTTTATCAAGGACATCATCTTTTCTTTTTTTTTGAGACCGAGTCTCACTTGGTCGCCCCTGGTAGAGTGCAATGGCCACGATAGCTGATAGCAACCTCAGACTCTTGAGCTCAAGTGATTTTACTGCCTCAGCCTCCCAAGTAGCTGAGACTATAGGCGCCTGCCACAACACCCAGCTATTTTTAGAGACCAGGTCTGGCTCTGGCTCAGGCTGAAACTAAAGAAACTATGAGCTCAGGCAATCTACCCACCTCAGCCTCCCAGAGTGCTAGGATTACAGACATGAGCCACCGCACTGGCCAACTTCATTTTGAATAATCCCCTTTCTCTTGTACCAGCAGTTTCTACCTTCTACAGGCTCATGCTGAACAGATACAGATAACAAGACTGCTCTACAATTTCCCTGCATTAAAAAAAAAACAACCCAAAAATTAACTCTTCCTTGACCCTATGATCTCCTCCATACCCCCTTCATCTTGAATTTTCTATTCTGTTGTTTCCACTTCTTTTCCTCACTGTCTCATTAATCTATGACAATCAGACTTCTGTCCCTAAATATACAGAAACTGCTGTTGTTAAGGTCATCTATATATCCTGTGTTGCTGGATCCAGTGGTTACACCTTGGTTCTCTCTGATATGACTTCTTTACAGCATACACTGACCATCTTCCTTGAAAAACTACTCCCAGTTTCTATGAAACCACCATGCTGGTCTTTCTTCCACTTCATTGACTCTTCCTTCTTCATTCTCCCCCTCCACTCAGGCTCCATCGTAGGCTGGCTCCACTTTCTATTTCATTTAGTCTCATAACCTTTACCTTCATATATGTCCCAATGACTACATATTTATATTCCGAGTCCCAACCTTCCTCCTGAATTTCTGCATGTCCAAGTGGCTACTGGACATCTTTTTCTACTTACATGTATTAAAAAACAAACCTACGTGTTCAAAACCATACTCTCCCAATCTTCTCCATCTCAAGAAATCACACCTCGGTGAACCCCAATTATCAAATCAAAAACCCAGATGTCATCCTTCATGCTTCTTTTTTTCCTTCACCCTTCCTTAACCAATCCATCAGTAAATCTACTAGTTTCTAACTCTAAAATACACCTGGAAACCAAATTCATCCAACATCTCTGTCTTGGACTATCTTAATAACCTGTTAGCAGATCTCCCTGCTCCCATTTTTATCCCCCCTAATCTATTCTCCACAAAGTATCCAGAACTGACTCATTAAAAATGTCAATAAGGGCGTGGCACCTGTGGCTCAAGCGCTTAAGGCACCAGCCACATACACCTGAGCTGGCGGGTTCAAATCCAGTGCGGGCCCGCCAAACAATGATGGCTGCAACCAAAAAATAGCCCGGTGTTGTGGTGGGCACCTGTAGTCCCAGCTACTTGGGAGGCGGAGGCAGAAGAATCGCTTGAGCCCAGGAATTGGAGGTTGCTGTGAACTGTGATATCACTGCACTCTACCCAGGGTGACAGCTTGAGACTCTGTCTCAAAAAAAAAAAAAAAAAAAGCCAATAAGGCAGCACCTGTAGCTCAGTGGGTAGGGCATCAGCCACATACACAGAGGCTGGTGGGTTCAAACCCAGCATGGGCCAGCTAAAATCAACAATGACAACTGCAACAAAAAAAATAGCCAGGTGTTGTGGCAGGCGCCTGGAGTCCCAGCTATACTTGGGAGGCTGAGCCAGAGAATCACTTAAGCCCAAGAGTTTGAAGTTGCTGTAAGCTGTGACTCTACGGCACTCTACCCAGGGCTACATAGTGAGATTCTGCTCAAATAAATAAATAAATAAATAAATAAAGTCAATCAGTTCATGTCACTCTTCAGCTTAAAGAACTTTTCCCCAGGTAAATCTATAAATGTTATCTACCTTGCCCTATAAGATCCTACATGATCCAGCCCCTGCCTAATTCTTTCACACAATTTACCCTCTACTCTTCTCTGCACAAGGTAATTACTCAATATTAACATTTGTCAAGTTTTTACTGTGTGCTCAGTATGCTAAGTAGCTGCACAAACTAGTTCATTTAATGCTATAAACATTTTCTAGGTAAGATTTCTTTAGAAAGGTGGAAAAAGTTATAGACTCACTCCCCAGAAAATATATAAATGCATAAAAATTTTTAACATGTGTTTTCCTTTAAACTGAATTTGTTTTACCAAATATTCCAAAGGACTTCCTAATGGCATTTTAATTAGTAAAGAATTAAGGGACTGGGACTCTGACAGTCCCAGTTAGGAGGCTGAGGCAGGAACATTGTTCGTTTTCCCCAGTAGTTCAAGACCAGAATGGGCAACATGGCAAGACACCATCGCTAAAAAATGTTTTTAAAAGGGCCGGGCAAATGCCTATAATCTTAGCACTCTGGGATTTTGAGTTTGAGGCAGGTGGATTGCCCTGAGCTCAGGTTCAAGACTAGCTTGAGCAAGAGTGAGACCCCCGTCTCAAAAAATAGCTGGACATTGTGTTGGGCACGTGTAGTCCAAGCTACTTGGGAGGCTGAAGCAAGAGGACTGCTTAAGCCAGTGGTTCTCAACCTTCCTAATTGTTACATTGTTACAAATGGAAAAAAGGGGTAGCTGAGACTATAGGTGCACACATCTAGGCCAGGTTAATTTTTCTATTTTTTGTACAGACAGAGTCTCCCTCTTGCTCAGGCTACTTTGGAACTCTGAGCAGCTCAAGCGACCCTTCCCCCCTTGGCTCCCAGAGTGCTAGGATTACAGGTGTGCACCACTGCTCCAGGATCCTGACTCTTCAAGTGCCCTTTCCTTCTGGCAAGAGGATAATATTTTAACAACAGAGCATGTAGGCACAAGAACTTCTTTTGACTCCGAAGATTTTTTTTCTTTTTTCTTTTTTTTTTTTATTGAGACAGAGTCTCACTCTGTGCCCTGGCTATAGTGCCATCATGTAGTAGCTCACAACAACCTCAAACTCTTGGGCTCAAGCAATCCCCTTGCCTCACTCTTCCAGTAGCTGGGACAACAGGTGCCTATCACAACGCCCAACTAGTTTTTCTATTTTCAGTAGCAAAGAGTCTCACTCTTGCTCAGACTAGTCTCCAACTTCTTAGTACAGGCAATTCGCCTGTCTGAGCCTCCCAGAGTGCTACGATTACAGGCAAGAGCCACTGGGCCCAGCCTATAATTTCTTATACTACACATACCTGTGCTCAAAAAATCTTAAGACTCAGTTAAAACTCTAATTTAAGATCAAGTAACATATTATCTCTGTATATATGTAATCATTCTTTCAATAAATGTTAACTGAAGGCCCACTGCTTGCCTTGAAGACACTGTGCTAACTTGGCATCCAACTATGAGCAAGACCAAATTGAAATTTATTAACTAGTGTGAAAAGGACAAAGTTAAAAGAATAACTATGCTGCCAATGAAGATAGTGAGATGGTGAATAATGGCAGAGAGGGGCTTTGGATACCGTGTTATGGGAAAGCCACTTTGGGAGGTGACATTTAAAAATCAAACCTGAGATGGAAAAATACATGTTTTTGTTTATCCTTCTGACTCCATAAGCATTCACCATTATTATGCCTTTCACATATCAGGTACTTAATATTGTTCTCTTTGGCCTCATTCCATAATGAACTTCCAAGATTCCTTCCAAACACAAAATGTGTTTGAGAAGATAAAACTGTATCAGCAAAATCAGTGTAAGGATGGGGGCGGTAGAAGCAAAAAAAAAAAAAACTGAAAGACTTTACCTAAGATAGACTGAGCACAAAAGCTTGTGGGTATACCAAAACAACCTAAATGCTACATAAGATGACTCGCACCTCAGACTACACTAAAAAGTCAATTTCTCATTTTCCTCGAGACTTGCCTGGTTTGAGACTGAGAAGATCTCCCACCTCCATGCTGCCAGGACAAAGATTCTAAACAAGGGAGACTGGAGAGAATCATCTTTCTCTTACGGTTCAGTCTCGAGATAAGGTCAGCCACCAGCCTCTGCCGGGGTTTAAGATAATCGTTCCATCCGGGTGCTCAATGAAGAGAATCAATCCTTCAATGGGGCGCCCCGGGAAGGAAAGAACTACTGTAAGGCATTTCCTTTCTCCCACCAGTATCTCCTCATTGATAGTCAGCTCCCCCAAATAGGGCCAAGGGAGAGCCAGATGATCCCCTTCCTTTTGCCGGTAATGAGTCCCTCCCTGGTGCCCTCGTTCACCCGCCTGGTACAAAGCAGGCAAGCTGGGCACCTCCAGAGATGCTCTGAAGAACCGATGAACTGAAGACAGATCGAGCTCATGGAAAGAGTTGAAAGGAAAAAGAGAGTAACCTAAGAAAGAAGTGTAAGTTCGAAAGGCAGACAGAGAGTGTGAACAGTTCCAGGGAACCAAAGAAGGAGCTTGTAGGCAAAGGATCTCCAAACCGGTTCTTACCATCCGTGGAAGACGCCATCTTCCAACCCACGTCACGTGACATGGCCAACTGTCGGCGGGAAAGCTAGGATCCATATGCCACGCCCCTGAAGAGAAGCACTACCACCGACTCGCAGCTCTTTCCGTTTCCCCGCCCCATAGGGCAAAACTTTGCTTGGCCCCGCCCCTAAGAATAGCCAAGTCTCTTGCGCTGTTGTAGAGGGGAGCGACGGCAAAATTCTTGGTTTTATTTACTTTTCTCAGAAAGGAGGGTGGAGCTTCGGACATGCCTGCGGCCAATCGGGGTTCCTGGTTAGGGGGCGTCTTCTCCGTCTGCTCTACTTGCAGTACCTACGTCTGGGGTGCCTTCTCTACCTCAGCCAACAGAATTGGCGGAAGTGGAAAGGAGGGAGAGCGCTTCTGCTCCTGGCCAGTCACATATTCCCAGGGCTAAGAGTGAGGGGGGGGGGTGGAGTCAGATTTTCGGACGGATGATTGGCTAAAGGAAATGGTGCTCGCCACCAATGAGGAGACCCAGCAAGATGGAGGGCGAGGCCTGGCAGCTGTAGAGCTTCTACCGAGTCTCTGGCTGCAGAGGCGGCTGAGAGCCATGGCAGCGGTGGTGGCGGCGGCGGCAGCGCGGACCCGGATCCTGCAGGCAAGTGAGGGTAGCGCCGAGGGACCACAAAGTTAGGAATTGGATCCTTTCCGTCCAACTCTCGGAGCCCTCCTCGGGCAAGACCTGCTTCTAGGTCCAGCCCCTTTTTTGACTAACCTCGTGTTTCCACCGTACTTGTGCGGCCCTGTCTTATCCCCAAACCTCACTTTGTATCCTTCCTCGTCCCGAATCCAGCTCTGGACTACCACCCCTGGCCCTCAACCCTTTTATAACTGATTCTCCTTTTTCTGGCTCTGGCCCACTTTCCTCCTCCAGCCCTGTCCCGTCCCCGCTGTTACTCTCTTTCCCTCACCTCTCACTCCGTCCACTGCCTTTCCTTTTCACCTCTGCACCAGCCACTTCTCTCTCCCCAAGACACTCCCCTTTCTGGTCACCTTTCTTACCTATTTCTTGCTGGGGGAGTCCAAATTGCTCCCTTCCCCCACCCTACTTCACGGTCTGTAATCTGAGCTAAGGGGGAAGCAGGCACGCAGTGAACTTTGAATCTTCTAGAAGATACACCAGGTTTTTAACAAAGGAAGCAATTTGCTAAGCTATTATCCCCAAATATGGCTCTTTGACTGTGGGTTGTCCCCTTTCTTGCCAAGACTTTCATGAAAACTTTTTTTCAGCGAAGTTACAGTTTTCATGTCAGAGGCAAGGACATGTGGCAATGCTACCAGAATGTTCGAGGTACATTCAAGGTACTAAACATTTCTAAAACAACAGATAGAAAATGGGAGCCAAAGAAGAAAGGCGAAAGTTCCCGCCCCAAAGTCAGCTCCTCATTGCCAATGCGGTTGGGTCCTGACGGAAGCCAGCCTATGGAGAGGTGGTAGAGGAGCTGTATGCCCGAGGCCTGTGATCTTCAATTCTGTTCATGGCCAGTCCCTTGTTGTTTACATCCTAGCAAGGACTTAGAATATAGGCAAGATTTACTGTAGGCAACATTGTCAAACCTGCAAGAAATAACATTGCCCTTCTTACTCATTATAACCAGCCTGGGAACTTCCACCAGGCTTCAGTGAGCTCTGCTAAAGAAACTTACCCATCTTTAAGATTCTTGGCAGAGCCACCTGCTATGGTGGCTCGCGCCTATAATTCTAGCACTCTGGGAGTCTGAGGCAGGTGGATTGCTTGCGGTCAGGAGTTCTAGACCAGTTTGAGCAAAATGAGACTCTGTCTCTACTAAACATAGAAAAACTAGCCAGGTATTGTAGTGGGCACTTGTAGTCTCAACTACTCCAGGGGCTGAGGCAAGAGGATCACTTGAGTCTGAGAGTTTGAAAGATTACTGTTAGCTAGGACCCCATAACACTCTACCCAGGGTGATAAAGTGAGACTCTGTCTTAAGAAGAAAAAAAAAAAGATTCTTGGCAGAGTCAGCAAAGGTTCATGTTTAAATATGCTGTTTAATGGGATAGAACAGAGAATGGGTTTGAGGTATTTGCCAGAAGGTCTGATTTCACTCAGTATTTCTTGTCTTGACCCTAGTTCTGTTTCAAAGTTTCCCCCTTATATTTTCCATTACGTACTTCTCCTTGAATTTTTTTTTTTTTTTTTTTTTTACCAAAATTGGCTTTTTTCTTTTGGCTTGTCTTCCCCTCACCTCATTATGAGTCATTGAGAACCTTGAGATGATAGAGTAGAAACTCTGTAAGTTTACTGCCCAAGGGAATGTAATAAACCAGTCAACATACAGAGGTGGTCAACATGAGGAATTAGGCCTCCTGTACTAATACATACACATGGTACATGCCTGGTCTATGAAAATTAGGTCAACTTAAAGTGGTCAGTGTAGGGAGGTGGTCACCAATGGAGGTTCTACTGTATTTTATCCTTTCCATCAAGAAGAACCTAATCTCTTTTCCACATACTTTATTTTGGAAACAGATCCTATTTTCTGATTAATTTAAAGAACCTTCTGGACTGACCTGGAAAAGAAAAGAAGTTGTAATCTGTAGTCAACTAGGAGTTGTTGTAACATTAAACTTTAATAAAGAGTAGACTAGGCTGAGTGTGGTGGCTCATGCCTGTAATCCTAGCACTCTGGGAGGCCTAGGCAGGAGGATCACTTGAGCTCAGGAGTTCAAGATCAACCTGAGCAAGAGCAAAATCCCCTCTCTACTAAAACCAGAAAAATTAGCTAGGCATCGTGATGGGTGCCTGTAGTCCCAGCTTCTTGGGAAGCTGAGGCAGGAGGATTGCTTGAGCCTAGGAGTTTGAGGCTGCAGTGAGCTAGGCTTATGCCATGGCACTCTAGCCTAGGCAACAGAGTAAGACTCTGTCTCAAAAAAAAAAAAAAAAAGTAGACTAGATTCTGGCAGCCTTGAATATTAGAGGATGATCTATAAAGGAGAGAGTTACTTGAAGTAGTCAGCTTATCTTCTCTACTATGGAGGGTGGTAAAAAATCTTAAGCCTCTCCCTACTCCTTGTGATATAAGCATTCCCATTCAGAGATAAAGAAAATAGTCTCGCAGGGCCCAGTGGCTATAGTCCTGCACAACCAGCTGAAGTTAAGGGATTGCTTGAGGCCCAGAGTTTGAGATTAGCCTGGATGACATAGGGAAACCACTTTTAGGGGGTAAAAAAAAAAAAAAAAGAAAGAAAAGAACAAAATTTAGTCTTAAAGATATGTAGTAACTTGCTTCAGTGCTTAGTAGAAAGAGCACAGGCTTCACAGTCATATTTGAATTCTGTCTCAGCTCCCCTACTTTCTAGTTTAAACAATATATGTGAACATTAGAATTAATATAATGAAGTAAATTACCTGACATTTAAGGTTATCAACATCACCTAACAAGTAATTGATGGAGCTGAAAGTTCAAGACTTCATCCTTACCATCTCTTTCTGTGTCATGCATTGTCCCAGGCTTTCAGTAAAACACTCATTGAAAGATCATGTATTATAATGCAGTAAGTTCTGAGCAATAGGAGAACCCAGGGTACTATAGGGACCAAGGGAAAGAACCATCTGGGAAGGGGTGGTTCCCTGGTAAAGGAAATAGCAAGTAGAAAATAAATATCGAGAGAGCAGAACTTTTTTGTGACTGGTCACTAGGTAGTTTCTTCTGCAGCAATTCTAATGAGTTGTTTTTTAGGAAATTAAGAAAAGATGGGAGATCTAACCTGTCAAAAACTATTGTATAAGTGTATTCATGATCTATGTGTGTATGACTTAATAATAAAAAAAAAATATCATGGGTTCAAACCCCACCCCGGCCAAACTGCAACCAAAAAAAAAATATATATATATATCGTTATGTCATATTAGATTCAGTGCCTTTTATGTCCTCTGGACAGCAGGGAGGCTGTGGGCAAGTGACAAAATAAAAAGTGGCCTAGAATGTCAAGTTGGCTAATTAGTGCATTTTTTTGCCCTGTAAGAGAGTCTACGTGGAACAAATGAATATCAAATCATTGCCTGGTGGCAGTGCCCATAGCTCAGTGGTTAGGATACCAACCACATACACCAAGACTGGCAGGTTTGAATCTGCCCTGGGCCAGCTAAAGCAACAGTGACAACTAACAGAAAAATAGCCAGGTGTTGTGGCGGGCACCTGTAATCCCAGCTGCTTGGGAGTCTGAGGCAAGAGAATCACTTAAGCCCAAGAGTTTTGAGGTTGCTGTGAGCTGTGATGTCATAGCACTCTACCCAGGGCAACAGCTTGAGACTCTGTCTCAAAAAATAAATAAATAAATCATTGCTTCATGAGTATTCATTCTTACATTCTGCAAAATATTATAGAGTATTTATTCTATTCTAAGAATCATGTGGGGAACTGAGGACACAACCGTCTAGTCATCTAAGGGGAGAATAACTTAATAATGAAACAAGCAATTATTTTATAATGCGACATGAGAAAGAAAGGAATTTGGGTGCTTTATGAACTTCACAATGATTGAGACTTCCTAGAGAAAGTGATGGCTAAATGGGGACCTCAAGGAGTGAGCCACACAAATGAAAGAGTGTCAGGCATGAGGCAGCAGCATGTGCAAAGGCAAAGAGAGCACAAAACAATTTCCAAGTGTCTGGAGCACAGAGAACAAAGAGGAAAGTAGCAAGCTATGAAACTAAAGTAGCAAAAATACTATGTAGAGTCTCCTAAGCAACACCAAGGAGATTAGTCTTTATCCCAGCATCAGTGGAAAGCCATTGGAGGGCTTGTGATCTAACCAGATTTATATTTTAGAAAAACTCTGATTATAGAGTAGAAACTAGAGTCAGAAAGTTTAAGACTGGAGGCTGGGAAACCATCTAGGTGGAGACAATTATAGACTGGTAATGGTGAGAGGAGAAGGGGGTGGTATATTCCAAAGACTTCTAGGACAGTTGGTTAAGACTTGTTTGATTCACTATTAAGTGGAAGGACTAACTGGGGCAGGATCCTTGGGCAACTAGGTAAATAATGGCCCCGTTCACTGAAAGGTGGGCTATAGGAAGGAAGTGTAGCAGATTGGTGGGAGGAAAATGCAGAGTTCAACTTTTTCATCATATGCCAAGTAACATCTAAGTAAAGGTATGGAAAAGATGGTTATGTGGTTATTACTGAAGAGGAAGATTCGGGCTAAGGACTACAGATTTGGGCATCATTGGGATCCAGATAATTAAGTCATAAGAGTTAACAAAAATCACTCAAGGAGTATATGCAGGATGACAAGAAAAGAAAGTCTAGGACTAAGCCTTAAAAAACTTTAAGATGGAAAAGGATGAGCTGGCAAAAGAGGGAGATAAGTGGCTAAACAGAAGAGACACCAGGGCATTACCAAAGACAAGTGAAAAGGTGGTTCAGGAAGGCAGATGTGAATAACCATGTCATCTCTGCTGAGAGTACAGAAGGACTGGGAAGAGTCCATGGGTTGTAGGAAGTCCTTGGTATTCAGTCATGAAGATTGGAGTAGAGTGAAAAGTTAGTGGGAAAATGAAGAAATAAAAATAATTAGTAGAGAGAACCCTTTCAAGAAGTTTGGCTGGCTCGGCACTCATAGCTCAGTGGTTGGGGAACTGGCCACATACAATGGGGCCTGCTAAACAACAGTGACAACTACAATAAAAAAAATAGCTGGGCGTTGTGGCAGGCACCTGTAGTCCCAGCTTCCTGGGAAGCTGAGGCAAGAGAATCACTTAAGCCCAAGAGTTTGAGGTTGTTGTTAGCTGTGACGCCACAGCACTTTACTGAGGGTGACAAACTGAGACTATCTCAAAAAAAAAAAAAAAGGAAGTTTGGCTAAGAAAAAGAGAATGGTTAAAAGACAGGGATTTGGATTTGAGGAAGAGGAAAGATTTTTTTTTTTTTTTTTTTTAGTGTACATACGCTAAGAAAGGAGCTATTGGATGGGCAGGGGTTTAAGGAATAATACAAGATCACTGATGGAAGTGTCTGAGACCAGGATGGGAAGTTGGCCTTAGAGCATAAGTGCAGCGATTAGCCTTTGATTGAAGAACAGACATCTCTTAATTCAGTCTACAGATAGTGATTGTGCACCACTGTGGCCCAGTTGTTTTGACCTCATGGAGCTTACTGACTACCTTCTCCATTAGGTACAGGTAGTTTGAATGTTTGCTAGTAGGAAGTGGAGGAAGTTCTTATCTGATGATTTCTATTTTCTCTCAAGTAAGAAAAGCAAAGAAGGCCATTATTTACCTGAAAGAGAGAAGGGGGAGGTAGCAGAATTGGCAGTTTTAGGAGAGTTGGTCAGTTTGAAAGAGCAAAAAGTGAAAGCAAATAAGTATTTATAATGAGAGCATTTAGTAAGCATCAACAGTGTGGTAGCTACTTTTCATGCTTAGTCTTGATCACATTAACTCTGTAAAGTAGGTGACAAGGCAGATGTAGTGCCTGCCCTCATGGAACTTGTCTTATGGTAAGACAAGTACTCAGGTGCTAGGGTTCAGATTTGGTTTGTTATTCCCACCAAATATGTTGAAATTTGAATCCCAATGTGGTGGCATTAGGAGGGAGGGCCTGATGGGAAGTGTTTTAGATCATAGGACTGATCTCCCAAGTGAATGGCGACTTGTTTCGGTAGTGAGTGAATTCTTGCTCTTACAAGACTGGTTTAGTTCCCTAGAGAACAGGTTGTTACAAAGGCAGGACACCCCTCTGGTTTTTCCTCTTCACATCAGCTTCCTCTTTCACTTTCTCCACCATTTTGGGACATAGAAGGAAAGTCCATGCCCTTGAACTTCCGAGCCTACAGAACCTCTTCCTTATAAATGACTCAGTCTCAGGTAGTGTGTTATAGCAACACAAAACAGGCCAGGTGATTACCATACACAGGGGGCCAAGCCTAATAGAGGAAGTATCAGCTGCTATGGGAGAACAAAAAAGGGCCTTCTAACTTAGTCTGGGGGGGGGGGGGGGCAGACAGCAGCAGGCCTTTATTTTATTAAAAAGATATTTAAAAAAAAAAAAAATTTACCAGGCAC